>MU227149.1:475104-499286 GCA_018584345.1 Thuja plicata | reverse complement strand
TGAGCAGACTAGAAGCCATTAAGTTATTCTTGGCCTATGCAACATTCAAAAACTTTAAAGTATACCAAATGGATGTCAAATCAGCCTTTTTGAATGGTGACTTGAAGGAAGAAGTCTACATAGAACAGCCTGAAGGATTTAATCTATTAGATAAACCATACATGGTATGCAGATTGAAGAAAGCACTCAATGGACTTAAACATGCCCCAAGAGCTTGGTATGAGAGACTAGATGGTTATCTTACCAAGATTGGATTCAAGAAAGGAGTAGCAGATTGCAACTTATTCATAAGAGAGATTCCTGATGGATTATTACTTGTTGCCATATTTTTTGATGACATTATCTTTGGAGGTAATGATAAGCTTAGTGCAGAATTTGCAAAAGAAATACAGAATGAATTTGAAATGAGCATGATTGGTCCTATAAAATATTTTTTGGGATTGAATGTAAAGTAGATAGATAAAGGAATATTCATAAATTAGTCCAAATATGTGAAGGAAATATTGAAGACTTTCAAGATGGAAGACTGTAAGCTAGTATGCACTCCTATGATAACAGGAAGCAAACTTTCTAAAGAGGATGATTCCACAGTAGTTGAAAAGACATTGTACAAGTCTATGATTGGAAAACTTATATATCTTACTCAATCTAGACCAAACATATCTAATGTAGTTGGCATTGTTGGTATATTTGCAACTGAACCCAAGTAGAATCACCTAATGGAAATAAAGAGAATATTCAGATATCTAAAGGGAAATATAGAATATGGTTTATGGTATCGTAAATCAGAGAATTTCCAACTTTATGTACATACAGATGCAGATTGGGTAGGTTGTATTGATGACAGGAAGAGTACCTCA
Organism: Thuja plicata; assembly: GCA_018584345.1. Taxonomy (NCBI): domain Eukaryota; kingdom Viridiplantae; phylum Streptophyta; class Pinopsida; order Cupressales; family Cupressaceae; genus Thuja; species Thuja plicata. Next base: position 498,426 of record MU227149.1, on the reverse strand, counting down.
ACAAGACAAGTATTTCTTAGAGATAGGTTAGTTTCTTGGATAAGCAAGAAGTAGAATTGTATCTCTTAGTCAACATTAGAAGCTAAATATGTTGCAACAACATTGAATTGTTCAACAATGGTTTGGATCAAGAAAAATGGTTAAATATTTTGGTATTCAGGTTGATTATCCTATTGTTATTCACTGTGATAACACTAGCACTATTAACAAGTCCAAGAACCTTGTGATGCACACAGAGACAAAACACATTGAGATCAAATACCATTTTCTTAGAGAAAAAGTTGCAGACAAAGAAGTAAAATTGGACTATGTGAGCACTAAAGAACAGTTGGTAGATATTTTCACAAAGCCTTTATCAAAAGATACTTTTGAGTATCTCAGGGAGAAGTTGGGAGTAATTCCCTTTCCTAAGTCTGATTAGATAAAGCAGCAAGTACATCAGTCCATGGTGACTGATGAATGGTTGACTACTCTATTTTTGGAGTAGTACCTGTGCCTAATTGTTTATGGTGCCCTTTTCCATTGATGTCAAAAGGGGAGTATGTAGTAAGGGGGAGAATATACTCTGGGGGAGTATATAATCATGTAACATAAAAACATAGATAGAGGAGCTACAGTAGTGTAGAGGAATCTTTGATGAGGATATTGAGAAGATTTTAAAAAGAAAGAGGACACCATGTGCTAAAGATGTTTTTAATATCATATGTTTCCATCAATGTCAAAGGGGGAGATTGTTGGAGATTTACTTCTGGCAGCTAGTTGATTGTATGTTTGTTATTGATGACAACATATAATATACATCAGTGTTCTATATGTACTTATCAAAATAATTCTATTAATCCTTGCGTGGTTATATTCATGTTTTAGACATGCTTTGGGTGCTTTGTTCATACACGCAGACTCAGATATGAAGTTTCAGTTGAGTTGTGTAATTCTGTAAGTGGTAGTTATAGTTTCTAGAGTTTATCTGTATAGAGCCAACGTATTATCATTGGTTCTTGAGTTTTTCCTATCTTTAGGATACACGTGTTTATATTCATGATTAGTTATGAGTTAACCATGTTTGGTTAAGAGTGCTTGTCATGTTTCATCTGGATCATGCTGTTTGAGATAATTTTGTGGAGGTGACTCAGTGAAGTGTTGCGTCTATTCAGTTTGTGTTGTGTGATCTTAATCCTGATTGCATGCTTAGTTAAGCCAACAAGGAAGTTGGTGAAGTGTTTCCCACAGCTTTTGTGACCTTATATTTTGAGGAAGATACTTATAGTAGTTAATTTGTGAACACTAAGTGTGAATGATAAGAAAAGAGACAGAAAAAGTACAGAGCAGAATATCTGTTGTGTTTCATTCTTCAAGGATCTATGTGAAGAAGTAGTGGAAGATTACATTACATTGGAATTGATCAAGACAACAGGTATAATCTACAGTTCATCATCAAATATAGTGCATATTTGTTCTACAGAAGGTTGTAGCCTTCACCATTGAAGCAGTGAGCTTTTGGACAGTGAGTCCTCACCCTTAACAGGGTTATTTGTAAAAGACTCCTAATAGGGTTAGACACTTAACCAGGTTACTATACTTATTGCATTGTAAAGAATAACTCCTAATAGGGTTGAAAGATCTTCTAACAGGGATTATTATAAACAAGTATATTTCATTGTGGGTGCTAATTCCCACCGGGGTTTTTACCATTTGGGTTCCCCATAACCAAATTGTTGTGTTGTCTATTATGTTATCTGAATGTGCATTTACTTTATGGTACTCTAGAATTAATAAGAGAAAAGAATTAAATTAGCTAATAACTGATTCACCCCCCCCCTCTCAGTTATCCTTTGGGACTATTCTAAAAACTATCTCAATCATGACTTGTGTGTGTTCTTGTTTCTGTCTTTCCTCACTAATTGTCAAAAGTGTAGTAGTAGGTGCAACATATTCATTATCAAGGAAGTAATGTCCATATTCACCTACACTATTATTTTATCTATTACTCATGTCTCTATTTCTCTTTTCAATATCATGGAATGTGCATGTAGATAGTATCTTTCACTTTTTTGATGATATACTGCTTACTCTGATGAATACACATCTTGTTCTTGTTTTTACTCACCATTTTTGCGCAGATAGGTAACCTTTAGAAGATGAAATACAATCGATCACTTCAGTGAAGGATTTGAGGAAGCAATTGGTTCAAGGAACAACTCAGTTTGTGAATTGTTGTGCTAAGTGTTTTGTTATAATGCTATTTATGCAAGCCTAGGAATGCAAATGCAACCTATGACACTAAGTATCCATGTCACTAATTCTAGTAGTCCATAGTTTCATCATCAGGCATTTTGGATATCAGAGCTGATACAACCCTTACTAGTGTCACTGTGACCATAAGGGTATGAATATGGCCTTCATCAGATGAAATACGGGATACAACATAAGCATCTAGGTACAAGAACTAGGATGACTTGAATATTGTCTTATGTTTATTTTGTAAAGATACACTAGTATCGAGGCATTCAGAGCCAAGATAACCATCAGTGTGTCTTTACGTACACAGGCATAAATAAAAGACAAGGAGATAGTTCCAACCTCACCTTAGTGCATGAGTCAATAGGATTGAGGGATGTGAGGCATATCCACCTGACTGTGGAAGCTCTTACCACATACACCCTAGTTACTTGACGCAAGCATCATTGAGACCACACCAACAAGCATAAATCAAAGAAAATAGTATGAAATTCATTGATAACAAACAAGATCCACAAAATTATTATCAAGCATTCAATCTATGGAAGTTGCTATTATGGGTGTTAAGAAACACCAATGTATTGATTTGTGTGTTATTTGTGCAAAGTTTGTAATTTTTGGTTCGATGTGTGTTGAAAAACATAGGTTTGTCAAAAAGAGAGTGTTGAGAAACACTAGTGTGTTCGTGCAAAACTGTCCAAGTGGCTAGAGGACCATGATAGAAAATGAGGGGTAGGACAACTAACAAGATATGCAGATGTAAGAACCAAGATGCAGTCCTAGGACTCAAGAGGATGATCGGTTCCAAATGTAAGAGGCCAACTTCACTATTTTAGCAAGGTCAAGATAGTCAAGCGACACATTGATAGATGGAGCGTTGATTACAAGTGATGCATGTTTGTCAAGTTTTCACCAAGAAAACTTGACAGAATTTCTATTTTTTCTACCAAGGTGCCTATTTCCAAATTTTCACCAAGGCATTTTTCTTGATTTTTTAATTTTTTTTAATTTTTTATTCTCTTCATTTTTAAATTTTTTTCTTTTCTCTTCTTTTATTTTTTTGATTTTTTTGATTGATGCATCGAGGGGTCTGTTTCTAGGTTTTCACTAGGATGACCATTTTTTTTAGGACTTTTTCCAAATATTTTTGACTTTTCTTCTCTTTTGATATTTTTTTAGGATCATATATGTATGTACATGTTGTTGGTGAGCAAGAATGTCTCAAGTCTAGAATTTCCTCAGGTGTAGAGCATTAATGGGGTTAGTAAAGGTTTCCCCTTCTGGAGTTAACAATTGATAGGATCCAGAGCCAAATGGTTTAGTAATCACTAAGGGACCCAACCAGTTGGGTTCAAACTTCCCTTTTTGTTCACGATGTTGTTGATTTTTTGTATTTTCTTTAAGTTAAGGTCACCAACCTAAAATTCTCTATGTCATACCTTCTTGTTGTAGCCTTGATACATTCTCTTTTCATAGACCCTTACATAGTAAAATGTCACTCTTCTATGTTCATCAAGTAATTAAAGCTCCTTGATTCTAGAAATCTGATAATATTCATCAGTGATGAGTCCATGTAAGTTAACTCAAAGCGATGGTATTTATACCTCAATGCTCAATACATTTTCTGCACCATATACCAAGGAAAATGACATTTCCCTTGTAGGTGTGCGAATACTAGTTAGATAGGCCCACAAGGCTGGATTGAGTAAAAGATTCCATTCTTTGTCTGTCTTGCTGACTCTTGTGTGCAGGATCTTCAATATGCTTTTATTGGAATCTTTAATGTGTTTGTTCCCTTGAGGATAGTAAATAGAGATGTTAGGAATAATAGTCCAAAAGACAACTAAGAGGTTAGGTGAATCAGTTGTGATATAGATTATTTAAACTTTAAACTTTATAAACCAAATCCACAAATGTAAATGATAACAGAGTGAATGCCAACACCATAACACAATATTTTTTGTCGAGGAAACCCTGTTAAAGGTAAAACCCTGGTGGGAATTAACACCCACAAATAATGTACTAAGAGTATAGTATCCATGTTAAAAGACTTATCCCTAATGGGATCTTGTTACAACATTATAGTACATAGTCCCTGTTAGGAGACAGACCCTTTTAGGAGTCAAAATAAATAGTAGGCTCACTTCCCAAAGAAGGTTAAAGCCACCCTCAAGGATTTACAATATGGACAATTGTATAAAGCAAATACAAAATCTAGTGAACTGTCTGATAGGAACTATCTTTTCTTGGTCAGTTATAATGAATTACTCTTCTCAGAAACTCTACTCTACATCCAACATCCAAACAAGCCTCACAGCTTTAACTTCTTCTTCCCTTTTAATCACTGTCATATCTTTTCAAAAGAAAAGATCACTCATATATACCCTCTTACAATAATTCATTAGGTCATCTAGTTAAGCTATCCTAATACACAAATAATTATTTAGGTTGGCCAATTAAGGCTTTCCAATATACAAATATTATTTGACCCCTTACTAAGATGCACATGGTACCTATAAAAAGTAAACATTACTTGCAATCCATAAATTATGCTTCCAAATCTGCAATGCACGCTCACAATTCATTTTACACACTACATGTATGAATTCGGCCAACAAATAGGTCTCCTTCACAATACACATCATAGCTAATGTCACCAGTACCCAAAAAAAAATCAAACTCAACCCATTATTTCAACATATTTCAGCTGTCCACTAGTAAGCTTGCATCATCTAAAATATCTTTGCCAGAAAGATATACCAGAAACAAAGAAACCTTCTCTGTCCAGAATCACAGTTATAGTCCAGAAACTAGTCTTCACCAAATCAATTGTAACATCTACAATATGAAACATAAATCTAAGCGACCTTAGGAATAAGGTCAACACACATCCTTCTGCATAAACCCAACTATGACCATTCTAAATCATCTGTATAGTGTCTATACACTTCTTCCAGTCAAGTAACCAGTCTATCTACTCCACAAAAATATATGTTAACATCAGTGAAAAAACATGAATATCAAGAGCACGATCAGTAACCAAAACTAATATCATCCAATAATCTCCCCGTTTGGAATTGATGGCAACATATGGGAAAATCCATATGCATCAACCCAAAATTACTCTCTCTCTCAATACAATCTTCTCAATATTCGCAACACAAATTTCTCAAAACAATTGGGATTTTCACATAGATTCCTTCCCCTTTTGAAAACAATGGAAAAGGGTGCCATAACTCATTTGTAGTCTTCTATAAGGTGTAGCTTTTTCAAATCTTCATGTCCATCAACAAGGTGAAATATCCCCCAAATGTACTCCATAGTGTTCTCCTGTGATCACTCCCCCTAGGGAGTAGATCCATACATCAAGTCCAGAGAATGATATAGCTCTAATAGAAATTGTTAGGAATAATAGTCCACAAGACAACTGAGAGGGGGGGTGAATCAATTTTGATATAGATTATTTAAAATTCAAACTTTATAAACCAAATATTCAAATGTAAATGATAACATAGTAAATTCAAATACCATAACACAATATTTGTTGTTGAGGAAACCCTTTTAAAGGTAAAAACCCAGTGGGAATTAATACCCACAAATAATGTACTGAGAATATAGTATCCATGTTAAAATATTTAGCCATGTTAGGAACTTGTTACAACATTACAGAACATTGTCCCTGTTAGGAGACAGACCCTATTAGGAGTCAAAAGAAATAGTAGGCTCACTGCCAAGGCACACTGCCCAAAGAAAGTTAAAGCCACCCTCAAGGCGATTTACAATTTGAACAAGTGTATAAAGAAAATAAACAATCCAGTGAACTGTCTGATAGCAAAAGTCTTTGCTTGGTCAGTTCCAATGAAGTACTATTCTCATAAACTATTCTGTACATCCAACAACCAAACAAGCCTTGTAGCTTTCACTTCTTCTTCCCTTTTAATCTTTGTCACATATTTTCAAAATAAAATATCACTCATATATACCCTCTTACAATAATTCATTAGGTCGGCCAGTTAAGCTTTCCTAATACACAAATAATTATTTAGGTCGGCCAATTAAGGATTTCCAATATACAAATAATTATTTGACCCCCTACTAAGATACACATGGTACCTATTATGTGTGTTATTTTGTGGTTCCTGTAGCTGCAACACAACACTTCAATTAGTCATTGTATTAGTGAAAAATGAGAGTTAGCAAGCATATCAATCACTAAAATTGACCTATTTCTCCCTATCTAGGAGGAGTGTGAAAAATGCCATAATAGCCCTCAGATTATGCATTTATCAGTGACATATACAACCTAGAATGAAAGATTCAAATAAAACTAATCTTCATGCTCAAGAAATATATATTATAAGCTCTAAAAATGAAGATTATAACAATGCATGACATGAAATATAAGTCTCTAATATTATGAACAACATAACAATGCTTTCAACAATCCAAAAGTAAGGGCTCATTGAGCTTAAAACTCATTCTATTTATAGAAGAATTTCGGAGTGAGAGGAGAGATAAGGCCATTAAATGCATGTGTAAGAGCCTTAATGAGGGATAGCATTTATGAGGCATGGTGAGGGTATAAGCATTAATGATGCATTTATGAGAGAATTAATGACGCATGGTGAGGGGTGTAAGTCCAAGCTTGAGAATGTGGACTTTGGAGGAAAGGGAGCTTGAGAATGTGGACTTTTGGGAATGAGTTGAATTTCTAATCAAAATTTTAGGAATGTGACATCATTAGGACGTGGGTTAAGATGTGATTAAGATTAGAATTAGGCTTAGCATGGGTGAAGAGGTTGGGATTAGTTTGAACCTAGGGTTAAGGTGGTTGAGATAGGTTAGGTTAGGTTAGGGGTTAAAGGGAATATTAATGAATTAAATTATATAAATAATTTATTTAATAATAGGAGAAATCAATTATTTAAGCTTTTGTTTACTTTTGATAATTAATTAGGACTATAGCCAATTAATTAGATTAATTAGGCTAGGGAATTAGATTTTTGCAAGTGATGAGGTGTAATTAGGATTCTATTTAATTCCTTTTAATTAATTACTTTAGCCATGTTTTTTTTTATGGAATTGAATTGATTTGATTTGATTTGCTAAGGCAATTAATGTAATTTAGTGATTAAATCACTTAGTAGATTAAATTTGATTTGAATGAATTATGCCAATAATTTGAAGAATTATTTGACATAATTGGGGGTATGATCACACTTAGGGGAAATAGGGTATATGGTTAGAGCAGACCAAATTAGGGTGGTTACATTTTCCCCTCTTTGAATAGATGTGCATGCATCACATTGATTCAAAGAAAGTTTTTGATGTTGACTTCATAAAGTTTTGAGATTTTCACTCATGATTGAATGAAATGCCTGATGAGATCAGTCTTGCACTTGATTAAACTAAACTGATAGAATTGACTTTCAACTTGGTTTCTGTACAAAGGTCAATGAAAAGATCTTAAAGATACCAATTCTAAACTTGGTTGTCATCCAAAAATTGATAATACTAACTCCAATCACGATTGACCGAAGATCAGTATGTAGCTGCCAGGAGCTTTGTAAGAATATTTAAAATGAGGAAACACAAGATATCCAACTTATGAGAACCAAATCTTTCCATCCAACAGTTCTGACTTAGTCAAGAAAACTGTCATGCTTTTAGTTTTTTTGATAACGAAGTATTTCTAATGCTGTTTCGAGCAAGAATTTGATTGATGATAGTGTGATCATGCCCCCTTGGGAACAAAATCAAAGGAAAAAGAATAAAATCCCTCTATTGAAATGATGTATCACTTGCATGGGTTGGTTAGATCAAGAAAGAATCAATTAGAAGAAGTGAAGAAACAGAGGTGTGCTAAGAGAAAACACACTTTTACCAAGTTAATGGCATTAAAATGAGAGCTTTGAGTCTGGTAAAATGATGTCTAACCAATATTTTTGATTAATAATGTGCAATTTGATGATATAGAACCCAAAAAAATAATTGTGTAAATCTTGTGAATCATTTTCGGAACATATGGAGCAATTCTACATTTTTAGCGGCTGTCGTAAATATTTACTGCACTGTGTAGAACAATGTCGGCGCGTTCAATTTCATTCCCGATTGATCAAAAAGAGAAAAAAAAAGAGTTTCGGTTGTCTTGGAGGAATTCAAGAGGGTCAGTAAGAACCTTCCTATTCATGGATTGCTCAGCAGTCTGAAGGGGCCATGCCTCCTCCAGCACCATTTGTACCACCTCCTCCTCCTCCCCTAGCTCAGGGAGAGGAAGAGAGTCAGACATGATGTATCATATTTTATCATATTTTTTGGATCACATTGTATTTCTTGATCCTTCTAAGATCATTCTTTTGTACCATGATATTTATACATGTATATATGATTCATACTGATACTCTTCTTGCAGACAGTTCCACATTTTTGACCTTGATCTGTTATCTGATATATTTGTGATACTTGTTCCCGATCTTGATATGTTCATATATTCTCATGCTTTGATAGATGTTTATATTTGATGCACATATGATTAGTATCTTGGTCTTTTGATGAATTAGATTAGAGTATGTGATGACATCATTTATGATTTTGTGAATTATTACTGATATAAATGTGTTCCAAATGATGCTAAGTGAATATGCACATGTATGTTTTTGAGATTTTATTTATGAAAATAAATGTATGGATGCACTTAGGAAGTGGAAAATAAATGCAATGCTTGAAGGATTTGTTTTTGTCTTATCCTCCTCATTTATGAATGCAGAATGGATGTCACAGATATACAATGAAATTGATATCAGTAATATGGATGTATGTAATTAACTTGGATTTTGGATGAATCAAGAATGTATTTTAAGCTCAAGTCCCTTTTTATGCTTTTCTCTTTTTAAACTGAATCATGTAACCTCTAAATGCATCTACATGCAAACTCTTGTAACTGTCATTGATTGTATATATTGTAGCATTTTATCATCATTGAGAGTTGGTTGTAATGGATATCACCTGATAGTACAACTATCACTAATACCCAATGATATTATGAAAGTATGAATACTATGTGTATTGGATGTAATGTTGGAAATAAATGCAAGAATCAAGGAATAGAAGCCAGGAAAACAAGTTAGTTATCTCCTTTTAATGTTTAGAATCAATTTTTTTTCAAGTGTAATGTAAGATATATGACCCTTAATGACCTTAAAAATTCATATCCTGGGGTACATCATGTAGTGTACACCTTAGTAAGTATCTGATTTAGAAAAAATACAAGGAGATTATTTCAACCTCACTATAGTATACACATAACAAGGATTGAGATATATGCAGATATCCACTCATGTTGGAAGCTCTTACCATAAACATCCAGGTTAGGTGAAATTTATAGGATCATTCAGAACAATCACCATATGCAGAAAAACCAAGAAAACATTATGCCTCCGTCCTTGTGACTCTTTGTCTTTGAATAGATGTCATGGAGTAACTCGGAAGACATAACAATCACCAATTGAGAATGAATCAAAGAAACTTTATAATTTCTTAGATGCCCCTAGTATGAAACATCATGGGAACATAAAAGAATCATAACCAAACCCAGGGCAAACTATTTGTTTAAGTAGTATTGAGAAATACTGTTGATTCATTTTTCAAGCATAGTAGAGATTCATCAATCAGAATGTGGAATTTAAGCGATATGTTTTCCTGTCTGAGTGTATGTGAGATTAACTGTGGAAGAAATTTGCACTCCAATTTGTTTACAAACACTGGTTGTTAAAGGTGTTGAGAAACACTTATTGGTTTTAAGTTCTGGATTAAAGTGTTGAGAAACACTAGTTTGATGTCTCGTACTTTTTGGAGAGGCAAACCATCCTAGAAAAGATGCTTAGGACAACCTAGTAGACACAAAGATGCCTCCAGTGCAGAATGACTATTCCTAAGATGCAATTGTAGAGAAATCCCAAGCAAGGATAGGAAATTTGTAAGGAATCAGAGTCGCCGAATAGCACAGGTGAAAGTATGAAGGTTTAGTGTCATCAGTGCATTGATAAATAGAGAACAAAGTTTGAGTGATGCTTGTTTTCCAGTGTGTAGAAGATTTGTAAAAGATTACCAATTCTCAAGCATGATCTCATTTGTGTGGCCCCAATGTCTAGAAAGATGTAGGGTGTTACAAATGGATTGATAGATCGGAAGTGGATCGACAAAAGTGGATGAAGTGGAGAAATGTCACCCTAAAAGAGAGTCTCCTCAAGATTACCCAAGCTAGGGAAAAATAATATAGAAATGTAGGCTCATACAACGGTGCTAAATGCCAGATAGGGTAATGAACTGATGTCATGAAAAGTATGTAGGATATCATGTAGTCCCCAGAGAGTGGACATGTCAAGAGAGTTCTTTAGAACTTGTTTTTCATTTTATTTTGTTCTTTCTTTTGATCAAGACCAAGGGGTAAACTGACAGGATAGCACCATCAAGATAAGGGATGATGTAGGATTAGTGTGAGGGTAGTGAATTCAGACTTGGGATAATCAAGATCATGATTGTGAGCAAGGTACAAGAGCAAGTGAGTAAGATATATAATTTGTTCATAAATAGGACCAACCTTGTCAAGATCACCAGACGGAAAATGGATGAAAGATATGAGGGATATGATGTCATGGAAGGAACTTACCCCCAAGTGAAGAGTTAAAGTAGGAGGAATTATGTGTAATGCCTATTTGCCAGGTTTTCATCATGGTACTTATCCAAGGTGCCACAAGAAGTGATTTTCACTATAGGATAAATCTTTTCTCTTTACTTTTTCTACCAAGGCACTTGTTTACCAGGTTTTCACCGAGGCACTTTTTTTCAATCTCTCTTTTTTGTCTTTTTTAAAATTTTTTTTGAATTTCAAGGAGGAAATTATGCATCTTTCTATTGGGATAGTGCTCTTTTGAAAGATATGCTATGATAGGCCAAGAACACTAAAAGTATGTTCAAATATGTTGATAAGGGGATGGTAAGGTATGAAAGGGAGAATAAAGGAGTTGGTAGCCAAGAGTTTATGCACTTGATTGGAATAGATAAATGGAAGGATATGGGATGGATGAAATGTAGGGACCCAATATGGAAGGGTATGGTGACAAGATCAAAATTGACACACTCTTTGAAGGGTAGTATACAGATTGAGTTTTTGATGTATGAATGGATAGGGATTGTGGTACACAAGGACCCAAGATGGAGGAAGTATTCAAGGTAATGGATTTTGGGACATGAGGACCCAAAATAGAGTTAGAAGATGGAAAATGTGTGAAAGTAGATGAAGTGGAAGCCTTTGGAAGCTTGGATGCCAATTCTAATTTTTCCTTTTTGTTAAAGCCTTTTAAGAGAGACTTGGGAATCCACATAACTTTTGATTTTCCTTTTCTTTGAGATGATTTAGAATGCAATTCTTCCATGATGGATTTAGGAACCCATATTTTCTTTGATTTTATTCTTTTCTCAATGTTGGAACATACTTCTTCCATGATGGATTTAGGAACCCATATTTTCTTTGATATTATGTTCTTCTCCGTGGATCTTTGTGGTCTCTTGAATGTTTCCTTTTTCTTTGTATTCACATGTCTATTAGATTGAACACAGTGATATTCATATGTAAGTTAATTCTTGAATTTATGATTTCTTTTTTTGACATCCAAATTGCTTCCAAAAGACTTGGGATGTGTGGATGAATAAGACCGATATGGATGGTTTATATGTATGTGTTGATATGGAGGTTTCAAAGATGCATGTTTCTGTTGATCTTGATAGGAGATAGGGTAAGTGGATGGAGGGATATATGGAACCAATATAGATGGAGGGTTTTAAGCTTTCCACTTTTGGAAATATGGACCAAGGTTAGATTTGGAAGATGGAGAAGGCTGGTTCTTGTGTGTAAATTGAGGAATATAAGGTGTGAAATGAGTATCAACATCTTTAGAGTGAGATTCCCAGCCAAGGATCTTTTGTTTCAAATTCATATTTATACCCATGGGCTTATGTGTAACTTTGATAGGAGTCATTTTAACCAGAAATCTTTATGCTTGAGGCAACTTATTGTCATGTAAGGGATTTGGAGGAATAATGGTTTCTTGAGGTGGATATGGAGGTTTATATGAAAGATATGATGGAACATGTTGAGCTTGACAAGGGTCTTTGTATAATGCAGGAAGAGTACCTTGCTCTTGATTTTTGATTAATTTTTTAGAAGTATTAAGATCTTGCTTAGAAGATGGAGGGATATGTATCTCTTGATATGGATGAATATCTTTTTGAAGGAAATGAAAAGATATGAGGAGATCATCTTCAGATTGTAGGGATATGGGATCTTCATAAAATGTTGGAGGGGATAGGATAATGTCTCAATCTTGATCATTAGTAAGACTTGCTTCTTTATTCTTTTTGTTATCCTCTTGACATGGATCAAGTCCAAAGGAAAATATAGGAGTTTTAATCTTCATGAGGGATTCTTGAAGGATTGTTGGGGAATTATCCAAAATAGGCCTTGAAGTACATGAAAGCTTAGGGTATTTGATCTTAGGAGCATGGAATGTACTTTCAACAAGATATAGATTAGCTTGGATTTCTTTTAAAGGCATCCCTTGAGGGTAGACATAGTTATCATGAAAATCATTAGGATCTTTGTGTGATGGAGGAGATTTGGATATCCTTGAAGCTTTGTCAGATGGAGGAATAGTGGAAGAAGTAGAAGTAGCATGTAGCTCATTTCTAGACATAGGGTCATGATTTTGATCATGCTTGGGATTGGTATCTTCATTTGATAATTCATTAGTATCGTCAACTTTGATTATGGCATCATCAATTAGATCTCGGATTTTATGTGTTAACCCCATGCAATGTGAAGTTTTATGCTCATTGTTTTGATGATAGGCATAGTAGGTACTCACAAATGACATTCCACATGAGGTGGTTTGAGGCAATGTGATGAGATTGTTTTCAAGAAGCTCTGCCAGTATTGTTGTATAAGATCATCTCAAAGGAGTAAATGCTCTATCCCTTGGACATGTAGATCCACTTGAAATCTCCAAAGAGACGTTGGATTGAAGATTATGAGGACGTCGATCAAATATAGGATTGACATGATCCTGCAAAATAATCTCTCGATCAAAGATAGGATTACCATGAGTAGGTTTCTCATTTTTTGAAGAATGTGAAGACACGTGTGTCTTCTCATCATAGAGAAGTGGAAAGATTGATCTTAGTGAAGACCCCTTTGATGAGGTATCTTTTTTTCTTTTAAGTCTTGAATTTCAGATTTCAAAGCTTGCATTTTCTTAGATAAGGTTTTAATGAGAATTTCTTCTTCCTTGGTGTTAAGACCATAGGGTTTATCCCATTTGTTTTCAGTCATCGTAAGATTGTCTTGATCAAAGTCTCAGAATGGTGCCAAAAGAATTTCCAAATTATCCCCAAATATGTGAGTTTGGGTTTGATGTTTCAAAGTAATTGATTCCAACATCTGAGGGTTAGAATTCCCTGATAGTGAGCTGGGAACCAATGAGAGTTGATTATTTGAAGTAAGTGACTCCAACGTCAGAGGGTTAGAATTCCCTGATAGTGAGCTGGGAATCAAGTTGTTTATCTGAGTGTAAGGACCACACGATTCGGGAACAAATGTGAAGATCCAAAAGAACATGCAAGGTAGACTTAAAATCAAGTTGTGAAACAACAACAGATGGACCAGTTAAATAAACAAGACCAGACTAAAGAGCCAAAAGGGTATCCAAAAGTACTGAATTATTTTGACAAAAAAGTATGCAAGTGCACTCTGTCCTAGATGCGACACTCTAAATGTGAGGTTTCGCTTAACCAGATGCGAGATTTGATATCCTGGATGGAACCTTTCTCCCCAAATACGAGGTGAGATTTACCAGATGTGAGCTTTCTCCTGAGCTATGATGCAGAATTTACTAGATGTGACCCAGGATCCTAAATGCAACCTTGCACAACCAGATGCGAGCCAGGACAGATTAAAGGTGACTCTCTGATGTTCTGTTAAGTTTTGTCTAATTTGTCTTGGAATATGTGCAAATTTGTTTGACAGTAGGTTGTTTTTGAGTCTTTCCAGTGATTGAAAAATATAGTATGTATCCAGAGGATTGAATTTTGTTTCTTGATTGAATGATTTATCTTGTTAATGAGCTTTCAAAGACATCAAGCATTCTTTCATTGTTAGGGGTGAACATACGCATCCTTACGCCCTATTTTCTAAGTAGAAGATGAAAATATTTTCTCATTGACTCAAGTACACACTCAAATGCTAATCAGAATATGGCCATCACCAAGCACGCAATGGCTCCAGTCATGATGCCATATTAGCCGACTCCAAATGTAAGTGAGGGCACAAAATGATGAGTATCTTGGGGCAATTAATTTTTTCCTTGCATAAAGATTATCACCATTTCGGGGAAGAATCAGGTAGTTTGACTACAAAGTTTGTTGCTTATGATGGGGCAACCCGTTCAAAACCATCTCCCATATAATTGCACAAGGAAAAATTGAGGCGTATAGCCCTATGAGTACTCAAATATGTCTAGTCTCGCAAGCAAGATTCAAGTGGCTCCACTCTACACATACCCAAGCATGTTCAAGGAATGACGTCGAAATTCCAAGAACAAAACCAATTCTTTCTTCCAAGGCTTTGGCCTACAAGGAAGCAATTATTTATAGCGAGTTGGAAGGGTTGTGTTAAACTTGTCCTCACTTGGGTCATTCCCAGGAGATTTTTCCCTCAACAGGCAAGCCCTCTAATGTTTAATAAGCGTACAAAGGATTGGCGAGCTTAGGATTTCAAGATTTCTGATTCTTTAAAAGAAGAAGAGCATACTCTCCTATTCTATGTCACTTTCTCCCATAATACTTCAATCATTTGTTCGTTCCCTCAAGCAAGTTTAAGCTTGATTTAGATATTCCTAATGTATTGAAAACACAAGTACTTTTGAAAGTAAAGTTTGTTTGTTCAATTTCCCCAAAGTTAAGTGATGTGCTTGTTCAATTTCTATCCAACTTTAGACGATAAGTTGTTCTTTTTCCCACAATATTTAGTGTTTTGTGTTGTTCAATTAATTATGCAAAGGGAAATTTAAATTGTGAATCTTGTTCAATTAATCCCACAAAGTTTAAAAGATTTCCTTGTCCAATTAGTTTTCCAAAAATGAATTAAACAATGATTTTGTTTGCTTTGTTCATTTACCCCAAGTTCCTCTCAAATCTTAAATCAACTTCTGAGTTTCTAATTTTCCTTGAAGGAAAAGAACATAATCCCCTGGTTGATTTATTAAGTGATTAGAAAATGTCTTTAGTTTGAAATTATATCAAAATAGAAGTCAAGATGGGTGATTGGCCACCTACAAACCACAAGTTAATGGTGCCTTTCCAACTTTTCTAGAAAAAGAGTCTCCGACAGTGATCTACAAACAAGAATTATGCTCTTTAAAGGACAAATACATAAAACATCAAATATTAATGGTTGGACTTCTCAAATTGCAATTTCAACAACTAGATGTGATCCTAGATTCCCTGAATATGATCCTTTTTCCTAGATGCGATCAAATACACCAAAAGTGATACAATGCATACCAGATGCAAGCCTTTACCAAAAGTGATGTAGGATTTCTGTGATGCGATCCTAGATTCCATGATGCGATCCTAGATTCTGCGATGCGATCTCGTATCCTGGAAGTGAGCGTTGGCGACCAAAAAAGACTCTGTTCCAGAAACCTGGGAAAACAAATTAGTAGAAAATGAATTGAAAGTGAGGTAAAATGCAGGAAACTACCCCATGGTGGGTGCCAGAAATGTGTGTGTTATTTTGTGGTTCCCGTAGCTGCAACACAACACTTTAATAAGTCATTGTATTAGTGAAAAATGAGAGGAAGCATATCAATCACTAAAATCGACCTGTTGCTTCATATCTAGGAGGAGTGTGAAAAATGCTATAATAGCCCTCAGATTACGCATTTATCAGTGACATATAAAACCTAGAATGAAAGATTCAAATGAAACTAATCTACATGCTCAAGAAATATGCATTCTAAGCTCTAAAAATGAAGATTATAATAATGCATGATATGAAAGCTAATAATGCAATATAAGTCTCTAATATTATGAACAACATAACAATGCTTTCAACAATCCAAAATTAAGGGCCCATTGAGCTTAAAACTCATTCTATTTATAGAAGAATTTAGGAGTGAGAGGAGAGATAAGGTCATTAAATGCATGTGTAAGAGCCTTAATGAGGGATAGCATTTATAAGGAATGGTGAGGGTATAAGCATTAATGATGCATTTATGAGTGCAATAATGAAGCATGGTGAGGGGTGTAAGTCTAAGCTTGAGAAAGTGGACTTTGAAGGAAGGGGAGCTTGAGAATGTGGACTTTTGGGAATGAGTTGAATTCCTAATCAAAATTTTAGGAATGTGACATCATTAGGAAGTGGGTTGAGATGGGTTAAGATTAGAATTAGGCTTAGCATGGGTGAAGAGGTTGGGATTAGTTTGAACCTAGGGTTAATGTGGTTGAGATAGGTTAGGTTAGGAGTTAAAGGGAATATTAATGAATTGAATTATATAAATAATTTATTCAATAATAGGGGAAATTAATTATTTAAGCTTTTTTTTGCTTTTGATAATTAATTAGGACTATAGGCAATTAATTAGATTAATTAGGCTAGGAAATTAGCTTTTTGCAAGTGATGAGGTATAATTAGGATTCTATTTAATTCCTTTTAATTAATTACTTTAGCCATGTTTTTGATTTTTTTTGATAGAATTGAATTTATTTGATTTTATTGGCTAAGGCAATTAATGTAATTTAGTGATTAAATCACTTAGGAGATTAAATTTGATTTGAATGAATTATGCCAGTAATTTGAAGAATTGTTTTGACATAATTGGGGGTATGATCACACTTAGGGAGAATAGGGTATATGGTCAGAGCAGACCAAATTAGGGTGGTTACACCTATAACAAGTAAACATTATTTACAATCCATCAATTATGCTTCCAGATCCACAATCTACGCTCATAATTCATTATACACACTACATGTCTGAAGTCGACCAGAAAATAGTTCTCCTTCAGTACACACGCCACAATTGACATCACTAGTACCCAATCCAAAATCAAACTCAACTCATTATTTCAACATATGTCAATTGTCCACCAGGAAGCTCACATCATCTAAAATATCTTCGCTAGAAAGATATACCAGAAACACAGAGACCTGCTCTGTCTAGAGTCATAGTTACAGTCGAGAAACCAGTCTTCACCAAATCAACTGTATCATCTGTAATATACAACATAAAGATATGCGACCTTAGGAATAAGGTCAACATACATCCTTCTTCATAGATCTCTGACTACACACTTGCACAAAGGCATAAAAAGAGGTGATTTAACAAAGCAACCCCTAACTCCTTGCATCTCCAAGACCGTAACTTATAGATAGTACTTTAATAGGTCTCACAAAAACTAAATCCAAAAGGAATTTGTCTCAGACTCAACATAACCCCAAAAATCCCAAATTCATCTCTTGAAGCCCCTACAACTAGGGCTTTCACAATGCCTTATTTCCCAAGGTTTCTAAACTCAAAAAATACTTGAATTAGAAATAAAATTCATTTTAAGACAAACCACAACAACCAAATCACTCTTTGCACATGGAAGTATACTGCTGCAACACATTCCAAGCAATTTGAATGCTTTTCCTCACCCAAAACATTGGTGATCACCCCACATTTGATCTAATCCCGCACCTTAAAATTTAAACAGATATAATACATGTTATATTAGATACATCCCATGACTTTTGGGCTCTTAGAGTTCATGGGATGGTTATGTTTTAAAAATAAATGCAAACTATCACCTACAAGACTCCCAAAATAATGAAGATTCATATAACACAATGTGTATAGAAATCAATACAGTATAAAGAGCATCATAAAATGATTGAAGGTGAATAGATAATAATACTTCAATACATCATACTCCTTTTCAATCAACAAAGAACTCAGGACTTCAAAGACTAATACCAAATGAGCAAAATATCTAAATTCTATTGCATCTCTATGATACAGTCCGTACAGCCAGCCTCTCCTTCTAAAAAATGGACTCTACAATGACTAATAAATCATTTCTCTTCCACTCCAACCATTTCTTGGTATTTACATTTGAATTGAATACCAAAAGACCTCTTTTGCATGGGTTCCCACTAAAGGAAAAAGTGACTATTATGTATTGAAAATATGAATCTTTTCTTGTACAACCACTAAAACTAATGAAAATTTATAACATACGCATGCCTAATATCTTCCAACATCTTGGAGACTTATTCTAAACACATCTAACTCCTAAAAAATATTTGACACCCTTGGATACTATTGGTCCACTTACAAATCATATTAGTCCTTTTAGGATAATTACATTCACATGTTATTAAAAATCATAATAGGCTTTAAAAATTCATAGTTGATCCTCTTTGATGTTAGGATCTCCCCTTCAATCATTGGTGTCTTCATGAGAGCCTTGTTTTAATTTAATATCCTTGATGTCTTAATGGGATATCTTAGGTTCCCTGCACCATACTCCCATCCACTCAAAGAACTCTTGTCCCAAGAGTTGTCATCCTTGTTCCCTTTGTATTTCTTTGTAAAGGTCTAATACTTAGGGAGTAGATAATCCCCTAGAGTGACCTGCCTTTGTCTCAAACAATCTGCATTCATATAGAAAATATTAGATAAAAACTTATTGCCATTTGACTGTCTTCCTTCATGACAATTTTTTTTTTGATTTAATGTCTACATTGCAGACCCTTGGACAAACTTCATTGGTCTCTATCCTACCACCCATTTACCTTCATCTACTTTCCCTCCAATAAGACACTTCATAGTCCCAATCATGATGAAATTCTAATCGATAAGTCCTCTTTCCTTAGGACTGTCTTGCCCTTCTTCAATCTGCACTTTCTCTTCTCCAACCCAACCAGTATCACACAGTGATCTGACTTGTCCATGTACTAAAATTTCATTGCCAAAACACATTATAACATGCTTCATTTTATCCTTGAGAAGTGGTTTGAGGGTGTACTTCATCCTTCCATTGTGAAGTAGATAAGTGGTGGTGAATCCATCATGCCCAACCCTCCTAGAAAATTGCCATGGTCTACCCAAAATGACATGGCTACAACTCATATCCAAGATATCACATTGAATACTATCAGAATATGGACCAATTGAAAAATTTATAACAACCTGATCCTTTACAAGTATGTTATTGTCGTTACTCACCCAAGTAGCATAGTATGGATTTGGGTGTGGGAAAGTTTGTAAATGTAACTTATTGAAAACTTCTTTTGAAACCATGTTATGTGAATCACCTAAATAAATAAGAAAACTAAAAACCTTACCATAGGTCAGACACTTGGTCTTGAATATGCTTGTCTCTTGCATTGGTTGTCCTCTTCCCATCAACGAACATTCTCCTTCTTCTAGTAGCACTAAGATAGGTTCATGCTATTCCTCCTTTCTTGTATCTTCTTCTACCAAGTTTACCCTCTTGTCTCTACCCTTGTCCTTATTCCAATTAGGACATATAAAGGATTGATGACCTATTTAATTGCATGTAAAACATCTCCCTATGAACACTCCATTGTTCCTTCCTCCACTTCTTCCTCTTCTATATCCTCCTTTTGTCTCTAATGTATATGGCTTGTCTTTCTCTTTATCACTGTTATTCTAAAAATTAGTGGTACCTCTACCACCTCTTCCTCTCATAGATGACCCTCCTCTTGTACTTCCTTGTCTATCTTGTCTTCTCTTTATCTTCTACCCAACCTTAATGGCTAGCTTGTAACATTCTTCAACTGATCTAGTGGTATCAATACTAATTTCATCTTGAATGTTGAACCTTAACCCCCCATGTATCTTGCTATATTTTCTTCAACATCTTCCTCATGACTAACCCTTATGTCTAGCTTATGAAACTCTTCGGTGTACTTTTTCACATCCATGTCTTTTTTCTTAAGACTCTATAATTTCTTGTATAAATTCACTCTATAATCATTTGACAAAAAAATTTCCTTCATCTTATCCATCATAGTGTACCAAGATGTAATCTTGGGCTTCTCATTCTTCCATCTCTCAGCTTGAACACAATCCCACCATAGTAAAGCATGTCCTTTCAACTTGTAATTTGAAACTTTCAACTTCTGACTTTCTTCAACATCCTCACACTCAAATAAATTCTCAATGACACTGAACCAATCTATCAACTCCTCATCATCCATCTTCCCTCCATACGTAGGCAAATCTACTCTTGCCCTTCTATCTCAAATTTTTATTGCTTTTACAAACTTAACCATATTTAGATCTTCAGGATCTAATTTCTCTTCCTCTTGGGGTACTTCTTCTGCTACCTCTTCTTCATCTTGTTTGATACTCTTGTCCCTCTTCTCCAATGCTAAAATTATTTCCATCATTGTCTTCATCATCTTGTCTTTCTCATTGTTCTCTTTCTCCCTCTGTTCCAATGTTGATTTCAACTTCTTATTATCTGCCAACTACTCCTTCACTATATTTTCCAACTTCATGTTTGTCATCCTTGGTGATAACTCTTCTTCTCCTTTGGACATGGTTCTTGATCTCCTTGACAAGTTGGATTAACTTTAAGTGATTCTCCTCAAAGGATACTTCAACTCTAAGGGATAACTAAGGATCCAAATCAACAAGGGTTTCAAGACCACACCTCTAACCATTCCACAAGACCCTACCTAAGCTCTGATACCACTTGATTCAAAGGTAAGGGTGGTGGACTTAGAAACAAAAATAATGGATATAAACTTGTAATGGTGGCTATGGTTTCCTAAACCCTTCGAATGCTTTAATGAACTCACAAGTAACAATGTATCTCCCAGAAAACCAAGGTGAAATACATGGTAATTAATGAGTGTATCTAAGGTCATTTGAAAGGTTTAAAGGTTATTTGTAACCCCTAGGACACCCAACTCCCAATTCTTCTCCAAACTGGCCAGAGGCCTAATTGCAAATCTAGTAGCTCTGCAGTAACTGAAAACATCTCATAACCAATTTTTTTTCAAAAGAACTCAATGAAAAAATCACCATTTCAGATACCCTTCATTGAATAATTCAGTATATTAGATGATGGACTACTATTTTTTTCAACCAATTCATAGATCTCTTACTGCACACCTATATAAATGCATAAAAAGAGGCAATTTAACAAAGAAACCCCTAACTCCTTGCATCTTGTAGACCAAAACTTCTATACAGTACTTTAATATTTCTCAAAAGCTCTAAATCCAAAAGGAATTTGTCTCAGTCTCAACATAACCCCAAAAGCCCCAAATTCATCTCTTGAAGCCCCTACAACCAAGGCTTTCACAATGTCTTGTCTCCCAAGGTTTCTAAACTCAAAAAATAATTGAATCAAAAATAAAATTCATTTTAAGACAACCCACAACAACCAAATCACTCTTTGCACATGACAATATACTACTGCAACACATTCCAAGCAATTTCAATGCTTTTCCTTACCCAAAACATTGGTGATCACCACACATTTGTTCTAATCCTGAACTTTCAAGGTTAGAAATATATAACACATGTTATATTAGATACATCACATTACTTTTGGGCCCTAGAGGACTCCAAAAATAGTGAAGATTCAGATAACAGCAGGTGTAAAAAATTCAATATAGTATAAAGAGAATCATAAAATGATTGAAGGTGAATAGAAAATAGGACTTCAATACATTTTACTCCTTTGCAATTACCAAAGAACTGAAGACTTCAAAGGACAATACAAAATGAGAAAAACAACTAAATTTTATTGCATCTCTATGATACAGTCCATACAACCAGCCTCTCCTTCTCAAAAATGGACTGTACAATGACTAATATCTCGTTTCTCTTCCACTCCAACCATTTCTTGGAAATTACATTCTAATGGAATACCAAAAGACCTCTTTTACATGGATTCCCACTAAAAGACAAAGTGACTGTTATGTTTTGAAAATATGAATCTTTTGTCTTTTACAACCACTAAAACTAATGCAAATTTATAGCATATGCATTCCTTATGTCTTCCAACATCTTAGATACTTATTCTAAACACATATAACTCCTAAAAAACTCCTAAAAACTCCTTGACACCCTTGGACACTATTGGTCCACTTACAAAGCATATTAGTCCTTTTAGGAAAATTATATTCACATGTTATTAAAAATCATTATAGGCTTTAGAACTTCATAGTTGATCCTCTTTGATGTTAGGATCTCTGCTTCAATCACTGGTGTCTTCATGAGAGTCTTGTGTTCATTTAATATCCTTGATTTCTTTATGAGATGTCTTAGGTGCCCTGCACCACTAAAGTATCCATAGCATTAGCAACACTATCTGTTGGTTTAGGCACTTGATGGAAGGTGATGAACATGAAGTATTTGTTGAGATCATCAATCATTATTTTATATGGCACGAGATTTGTTAGAATACTTCAGGGATAACTGAGAGGGGGGGGGTGAATCAGTTATCAGCAACTTTATCTTTTTCTTATAATTATTAATCCATATTGATATAAAGTAAATGCACATTCAGATAACACATTACACAACACATCAATTTGGTTATGGGGAAACCAAATGGTAAAAACCCCGGTGGGAATTAGTACCCACAAAGAACTATACTATTTGTAGTAATCCCTGTTAAAAGATCTTTCAACCCTGTTAGGATTTGTTCATTACAATGCACTACTATAGTGACCTGGTTAAGGGTCTAACCCTGTTAGGAGTCTTTTACAATAACCCTGTTAGGCGTGTTGGACTCACTGTCTGAGTGTTGAAGGCTACAACCTTCTGGTTATTTGATACATACTGTATCAACAAGGTGAACTGCTATTTGTGACATTGCTTGTCTGATCAGTTCCTTTTGTGCGCCGATGCTTTAACCTCTTGTAAAGAACTACAACAATCTTCTCTATGTTTTGAAAGCTTCTACTTCAATATCTATATTATCAACATATGATAAATATAGC
>MU227149.1:408141-436751 GCA_018584345.1 Thuja plicata | reverse complement strand
GAGATGGAATTACAACCTCTTGTGTAGCAATCTCAAAGATCTCAAAGCCAACACATTGTAGATGTGTTATCATTTTGTTCTTCCAATCCAGATAGTTCTCTCCATCAAACTTAGGGCTTTCTTTTCTAAGTATGCCATCTGATCTACCTTAAGCTATTAGGCTTTCTCTCCAAGGCACTTGGCTTTGATACCAATTGTTAGAATACTTTAGGGATAACTGAGAAGGGGGGAGGGTGAATTAGTTATAAGAAACTTTATCTTTTTCTTATACTTATTAATCCAGATTGATATAAAGAAAATGCACATTCAGATAACACATTACACAACACATCAATTTGGTTATGGGAAAACTAAATGGTAAAAACCCTAGTGGGAATTAGTACCCACAAAGAACTATACTGTTTGTAGTAATCCCTATTAAAAGATCTTTCAACCCTGTTAGGAGTTGTTCATTACAATGCAGTAGTATAGTGACCTGGTTAAGGGTCTGACCCTGTTAGGAGTCTTTTACAATAACCCTATTAGAGGTGGTGGAATCACTGTCGAAGGACTAACTATCTGAGTGTTGAAGGCTACAACCTTCTGGCTATTTGATAGACACTGTATCAACAAGGTGAACTACTGTTTTTGACACTGCTTGTCTGATCAGTTCCTTTTGTGCACCGATGATTTAACCTCTTGTAAAGCACTAAAAAAATCTTCTCTGTGTTCTGAAAGCTTCTACTTCAATATCTATATTATCAACATATGATAAATATAGCTCTGCTGCTTTAACACCCTGCTCTGCTTTTCTTATCTTTGGCTTTTGCAACTCTTCTTATCAAAAATGACCTTCTATAAGTATATACACCAAGTATGAGATCATGGGGCCTGTAGGATAACTCTTCTTAACATCCTTATTGGATCTACTAAGTGCGCAAGCATAATTACAACCGTGCAAGTATAAACTAAATAGACGCGTCGCTTCACTAAGTCAGCTTCACCAATTTAACCATAACTTTGCAATCTTCTTGAAATACATTTGGCACCTTTAGATTAATATCAAAAACTCATAACTCATCATGAATATACAAACACATGTCCTGAAGATAGGCGCAACTCAATAAACATGTTACATACATTGACCTTAAACCGTTATTCCTCCAGAACTGTAACTGTCAATAACAAAATTACATATCTTTACTGAAACATCATATCTGGGTTTGCGTGTATGAACATAGCATAATAAACATGTCAACAACATGTATCTATCCATGCAAGTGTTTATGTCATCATATGGATAAGTACATACAGAAGTGCTGCTGTGTATTATATGTTGTCATCAATGACAAACATACAATCAATCAACTGTTCAGAATCAAATCTCCAACAAGATTCTCATCTTTTGTCTGGTATTGATCATTAACTTGATAAATTACTAGTTGGGATTCACCATTGATATGAAATTCTATGATCTTCAATTCAATGACCATCTTTAGTCCATTTGCCAAAGATTCATATTCAACAAAATTATAAGTGCAAGGGAACATCATTTTGTATGCTTTAGGAATCTTGCGGCCTTGAGGTGTAATAAAAATTACTCTAGCACCAGACCCTTGTTGGGTGAAGGACCCATCAAATAACATCTTCTATGCATGCTCTGAGAGATGCAGGATAGCTTCATCAGGAAATTCTATTAGCAGAGGTTGGTCATCTGTGAGAGGAACATCTGCCAGGTAGCTAGAAATAACTTGTCCTTTGATGGCCT
This sequence comes from Thuja plicata, assembly GCA_018584345.1. NCBI lineage: Eukaryota > Viridiplantae > Streptophyta > Pinopsida > Cupressales > Cupressaceae > Thuja > Thuja plicata. The sequence continues at coordinate 435,004 of MU227149.1, read as the reverse complement.
TTCTATCTACATATTCAATATCAAACTCACTAAGAATCATGACCCATTTTTTGAGTCATCTCATGAGATTATCTTTGTTCAATAGATACTTCAGAGGATCAATTTTAGAAATCATCTTGACAGAATGTGCCAACATATAGTGTTTGAGTTTTTGAGAAGAAAAAACCACAGAAAGGCAAGTTTTTTCAACAATAGTGTAGTTATTCTCATATAACACCATAGTTATTTTTATATAATTTATGGCTATTTCTCTTCTTGAATCATCCTGTTGTGCTAGAAAATCTCCCAATGATGTGTCTATAGCTAAAATGTAAAGGAGAAGATGTTTCCCTGGTATTGGTGTCATCAGTATGGGTAGATTAGCTAGATATTCCTTAATTTTCTAAAAATGTTTCTCACATCCTTCATCCCATTTGAATGTAACTCCTTTGTGTAGTGATATTATGAAAGGTTGTGCCTTATCTTTGATTTAGGAGATAAACTGCCTAATAGATTGAAGTCTACCCTGTAGAATCCTAACTTGACTGATATTGCGAGGAGGTTGCATTTTCATTATTTTTGTTACCTTTTCAGGGTCAACCTCAATTCCTTTAGCTAAAATAGTGTACCCAAGAAGTTTACCAAAAGTTACACAAAAAGAACACTTTTTAGGATTTAGCCTAAGCTTGAATTATTTTATTCAGTCTAGAATCCTTTCTAAATCTACTAATGAGTAGCTCTTCTTTCTGATTTTTCCAGGGTGTCATCGACATAGTCTTTCATGTTCTTGCGCATCATATCATGAAATACATTATTCATAGCTTGTTGATATTTTGATCCAACATTTTTGACGCTGAAAGACATGACATTCCAGCAAAAAGTGCCCCAAGCGCATGTCAAACTGGTCCTCTCTTGATCCTCAGGAACTATCCTTATCTAGTTGTAGCCATAAAATCCTTCCATTATAGAGTACATTTCATAACCAGCTATGAGGTCCACAATCATGTCAATATAGGTAATGGAAAGTCATCCTTAGGGAAATCTTTATTCAAATCTCTTAAATCAGTGCAAACCTGAATGGATTTATCATGTTTAGTCATAGGAATAATGTTATAAAACAAATCAACATATCTTATGGCACAAATGAATCCAGCTTTCCATATTTTTTCTAATTCTCCTTTGACTAAGAACGCCACATGAGGATGCATATTTTAGAGATTTTGTTTGACCGATTTAACTCCTGGAGAAATTGGCAAGTAATGCATAATTAAATTTGTGTCTAGTCCTAGCATTTCTGAATAGGACCAAAAAAATTTGATTTTCTTTTTCATGAAGAATTGGATGGATTCTTGATTTTCTTTCTCGGATAGAGACTATTCTAGATAGATCAACTGAGGTGTTTCTTCTATTCCCAGATTAATTGGTTGCATTGGTTTGATCAATACTAAGGATCTTTCTTGAAAGTGATAAGGAAGGAGTTCAAGTTTCTTATCCTCTAGCACCTCACAGAGGTTTTCACCATTGCATACACCTTTTTTATACTATTTTTAGTTCTGATACTACCACAAAATGGTTGTCCCCCTCTTTCATGTTCACACTCATTGCACTGATGGAAGAGGTGTGTTAGCTCTTTTTCTTGCAGAATCAGTATATAGCAGTGAATGCTAGACTCTTTAGTTCCAAATTTAGATTCTCGTAGGGAAAGGGCTAATTAACAAGGTTGAAAGTCCTTCTACACTTTGGGCTCCACATACCCAGGCGAGTGCACCTTCAACAGACTACTATCTTTCAGCCAGTTTGACAGTGTATTAAGGATTTATTATCCTTCTTCTTTTTAAGCCACTTGGCTTAGGAAGGCTAACCTATTTATTCTCTCTTCAAGGAATCACTAAGATGAATTGCACTGAATTCAATTATCTAGACATGTATTTTAGGTAATAGAAACATAAAGATTGATTAATATTTGATTGATGATAACAACCACTTATCAGAATTTTGACTAGTGCCTAATCATGGGCCATAGAGTTAGAATGAAACATACATACACTAGGGATAAATTAAGTGAAATACAAGTAAAACCTTAGATGGAATGCCTTACAGACTATTTTCTCACCCTCACACCCCTGTATTAAATTCTTGCATAAACCCTAACCCTCTATAATTATCTGCAAGATTAAAGCCTCCTTGAAAGCAACTCACAAATAATGACATAGCTACCTTATAACCAATACATTTAAGATTCCTTACAAATTAAACATACAAGAGCTTATAGTAAATGAAAAAATACATAATTGGTATCAAATTGGAGATTCCATTGTATTTTTATAAATATCAGCCTGATCTCAATACATTCAAATTTATTCAAAACCAAAGCCTAGACACAATTAAGAAGTCTTCCTCGCAGTCTTATTTTTTTACCATCATTATAATATGTTACAACTTACTATAAATAGATAGCACTAGTCATCTTGGAATCCTTAAAGATCAAGGATGCAACAAGCTTCAGATGACTAGGCTAGAAGACAAAACTTAGAGAATAACATGACAAAATATCAAGTGGATAGAAAAACCACATTTGTTACAAGATATTCCAACAGATTCTTTATCCTATGGCCACATCATGATTGTGCTTGCCCTACCTTGCTGGGGATCTCCCATCTAGAACTTGTTGCCTCTAATATTGGTGATGCATGATATCCATTTTTGACTGTATCAACTACTCTGTTGTGATTCCATGTCCAACTGCATATCCTCTCCTTCACCTGGATCAGTTATTGTGTACCTGTCCTTCCAAGAATTATACACCTCATCACTTAGCCAAATGAAGCCAAGAACTTCATCTTTTCTACTATTGATTTCCTTCCATGTGATATGTGTATTTTCTATCTTATCTGACCAGAATGCAAAGAATGACCTGGCCTTACTCACTATCTCAATTGTTTGAGAAAAAAGACGGGTACTCTCTGAAGTTAGTATACTATTGGTTCTGACTGCTAATGCTTCATTCATTTGTCGGTACAACAAGCCCTCATCTTTTATATTTCCATTCTTCTTAAAGAGGTTTGTGAACATTTCATACTTAACCTGTGAGTACTCTCTTTTCAGAATTAGCACCTTCCTTATGACCATGTATCTTCTGATATCCATATCCAAAATTAATTTTACACACTTGTAGGTGCCAGTTAGGACTATGTCAACATCATTACTTTTCTTGCAAGAGGTGTGGAAGAATTTTAATTCCTTTGTTTTCCCTCTCCATTGGCTCACCAACTGATCAAGATTGCCTTTGTTTTTATGGTATTCGTTCATAATGTTGATGATATTCTTACCTCCATCATAAATTTTAGTGCATACTACTTCATGAGTACAATGCATAAGAGCACTATGTATTTTATCTACATACATCTGCTTTACCCATGCTTCTACCTCTCTGAAGGGCACAAATTGCTCTACCCATTCTTTCTTCTACTTTTCTAATTTTGTTCTTGCAGCTTTTAGCATTGCCCTTTCTTGTTCTAGCCCCTCTAGGGTGGTGGAAGTAGATGGTGCAGGGGAAGGAGGGTAGGTGATGATGGGACTTGATGAGAAAGGCTGGTGGGGTCCTTTTTTAATCCTTTTATGAGGCATTATTTTTCCTATTTTCCTCCCCTCTAGAAATGGTATTCTGTCATCCTTTTGCAAGGATTTAACCTTTCATCATTGTAAGCTTTTAATACAAATTCATATTTTTGGTTCAGGCTGTTATAAGCCTCTTTCTCCTTTTCAGCTACCTTCAAACTTAAATTGGCAGCTCTAAAAACAAGGTTTAGCTTCCTCAATACCTGAGGTATCATAAACTCTTTTAATAATGAGGCTTATTGTATCCTCAGTTTGATCATCTTCTTTCATTCTTCTTTTTTCCTTCTTTTTCAAGGACCAAATTGCCAAAGATGCACAATCTTCACTAAAATGGGCACCAATTGATGCTGCAATAGTGCTCAATGGTTTTTCCTCCTTTCTAACAGCATCAAAAAATATTGCATCAGCTAAATCCCACTAGGGAAAGATAAGGATGCCTTGTTTCTTTACCAACTCCCTGCCCTCTTCAGGAGTGATTATGTCAAATTTGGTTATTAACTCTTGTTTGACCTCCTTTTCAATATCAGCCTTAGACTGATTTGGTTGGGCTTCTTGTAGCCTCTGGCACTTGTCTTTGAACTCATCAATGTGATTTCTCTAGAAATTGAATAAAGGCCCTAGCCTTAGCAAAATTGTCATCTGATAAGAACTCCACACTGGCTTGATTGGTTACAGGATCTAGCTCTTTACCTGTAAACTTTGCTGCTATGAGATCAACACTTGTATGCCTAGGTGTGTTAGGCACTCCTTCTTGTAATTATTGAGTAGTAAAAAAAACTTGGCCTGTGTTCCCCATTTGGACCAATTTCTCAGACATAGCCTAGTCATCTAGATGTATAGGGGACTAGGAGGGAGAGTATAACTCATTCTCTTACTCTTTTCCTTCTACTCTCTGTTTCCTGGGAGATGGCAACTTTTGGGCACTAGCATCTGTTGGCCTTATACCTTTCTGATTGGAAGTCTTGTCAATTTTGGGCATAATGGTGCTATACCCCCTTCTCTTGTATACTACATAATTCCTCGGTGGGACTACCCTCCCTTGTGAAAGTTTGCTTAAGATGGATTGAGCCTTTTCTAGCTCAGCTTCCATTATTCTTTGTTTCTTCTCACTAAGGGTCTGCATGATACCCTTGAATAATGTCATTAGGGACTCAATCTTCTTGGCTCAAGGGAAAAATTCCTTCAAAGGATCATAAGATTTATCAAAATTGTGGACAAAGTCCAAAGATTTATTATACACTAGCCATTTCTCTTTCCTGACCTCCTGGTAACTCAGATCAAAAATATTTCTAACAATATCCTTAGGGAAATTAAACTGGTGCTCTATTGTCAAGCACTTGGTTCTCTCTCTGAACATGCCCATTATGAAATCTTCATTATCTGCACACCTAGATGCAGAATTTTCTAGATGATAGGGCTCAAAATATCTATCAAAATGTGTCCACCCAGGCTTTACTATGATGTAATTATGGGCTCTTGTAAGGGTAGGGAAAATGCTTCCTTTCATTTTTCCTATTAGGGCTTGCTCTTGTAGTCCACCCAATTGTCTCAGAATTTCTGTAATTCCAATATTCAATGGGACTCTGTAGGGCAGCACATTGGGGGTTCCCCTGAATAAATAAACCCTTATTACTTTAAAAACAATGTATAAAATCAAATCTCCCCAATTGTGGGAAATTTTTAACTCTGGGGAAAACTCCATAGGTCTTAGTAATTTCATCATATCCGTATGGATCCTTGCATTTTGTCTCGATAATAATGACTTAATCCTAGTAGAAAAAACCCTGTCGAAGTATACATAACTGGCTTCTTTTCTATCCCATGATAGATCAACACTCCACATTTGAATAGGCAAGTCCTCATCAACTTGGCGCCTAGTCAGGTCCATCTCCTGCTCAAAGAAGTCACCACTATTGAACAAAAACATGTGCATCATAAGGGAATACCACCCCATTGGTTTGAGTATATTGTTGTCTTGGATACCTACTAGAACTTCATGCATTTGTTGGGCAACGTAAGAAGCATAGTCAAAAAATACTAACAGGTGGGGATGAAGAATCTTAACCACCATGAGTATTATTTGGATAGACATTGTTGTCTCTTCATCTTCTCCTAGAACCTGGCACATGGCACTATACATTTTCTTGGCCTTTCCATTGAAATAATCCAACTTAAATGGTTCTAGTGTGTTAGGACCTACTACAATCAAGTCCCCTATCTTGTTAAAGTATCGTTTGAAGGCCTCATTTCTGTAGTATTCCCTCTGTGTCTAGTATACTTCTGCAAAATAATTGAATTCAATATCATCCATTTGTAATGAAGTATCACTCAACTTGAAAATTCTTCTGATTTCATTAGCTATGACAGTCAACAAAAGGTTTCCCTGTGTATCGCTAATAAACCTGGATAATTTTTCATAAGTATTGGCTATCAGGGTGAACAAATCTGTATCCATGAACACCCCGGGTGCTATCAGCTTTCCCACATCTAAGTCCCATATGTTCCAATCTGGGGTAGGAGCGTTCCTTTGGCTGTAGGCATTTCTAAATAGAATTAGACCATTTAGACTGGTTTTAACATCTTTGGCCCACCTACTTGTGTCATATAAACCCTCTCCTACTTTCAAGCGGTGATGCATTGGGACTATTCTTTTAAGTTGGGTTGCATCACCCATGGATCCTTTTAATTTTTTTAATAAATCCTCTCTAACATTTCTCTTTTGGTAATCTACCTCTCCAGAGAGTTCAATCCTAGGGGCCATTTTGAACCTAGGGATTTTTTGTTGAGATAAAATTTAGGTTTTGAAATGATAATTCCAAAAGAATTTTGAATTGCAAATCTTACTCGAAACCTAAATTTTGTTGTAATAGAGAAGACTTACCCATTTTTTATTTCTGTTCTTTCACGAGGAGCTAAATATATCTGCAATTCTATTTCTTTTCTCGAACAATTCTGGTGAGTTATGGGGACTTCAAGCTGAAACAATGAATTATACTTCTTCAATCAAATAAATCTTTTGCATTGAATTGAACTGAAATGGACACACATTCTACAATGAATTTGCCTGCATCAAATTTGTGGCTTAACAGCTTACTGAAACTCATTTTGGTATATTGAGTCTGAGCCATAGATTTCAAGCAACATATCCTTCATCTGACGACCCTCTTATTTTCTCAAAAACAACTATTCATTTGGGACACATGTTAGCAGGAATTAATCATTTACATGATAGATGTCATGTTTCTTCTCCTTAAATGATTAAGTCCACCGTCACATTCATCTTAACCTATCTGAAATTTATCTCACTTTGAGTTTACTGACTACGGCTCCAACGTCATCGTCTAGGACACGTGGCGTCACAGCTTAATGGCTTAAATGATAGATGTCGATTGGTTTCGATTTAAGCCATTAAGTGGGCCATTAGATATTTTAAAACTTCTCCACCTTTATCATGTGGTCAGCTTCACCTTTAGTGGAATACTCATCATCAACTTGACACCCGTTAGCATCACTTAATGGCTTGTCTAATAGACATCATACATCTTTCCTTTAAGTGATTACACCAACCATTAGATCTTTTTGAACTTTAATCACCTTTATGTTTCCTACGACAGGATGCACATTATTTCCTTTGACACGCGTCAGCACCGCTTAATCTCTTATATGATAGATGTCTTGCTTCTTGGGACTAAGCAATTAAGTCTACCGTTAATTCTTTTAGTATCTACCCACTGATTAAATGAGAACCTTTATGACCATCAGACCCACCATAGACACATGGCATCATGGCTTAATGTATTACCAGATAGATGTTGATTGGTTTGAGATTAATCTATTAAGCGGGCTGTCCGATTAAAACAAACCTGCTCGACGGATAATAACTTTAAATAAAACATCAGCGAACTTTGGACTTAGGGAATAATGCAAGACCACGGTATTAGGATTGACAACTTTAATAAACATGACCACTTTAAAATGAACCCATTCAAGACATGACTTAAGTGAAAAATGTAACGTGAAATTAGAAAGCATTTCAATGCTTAGGGTTTTTATGCCCGAAATTACACTAGGGGACATGAAACAAGGGTTTTTCAGCATTTCCAGCTAGGTTGAGGGTTAGAAAAAAAATTTGCATAGGCATAAGAATAATTTTGACCATGATTTTAGATCAACTGAGGTGTTTCTTCTATTCCCAGATTAATTGGTTGCGTTGGTTTGATCAATACTAAGGATCTTTCCTGAAAGTGATAAGGAAGGAGTTCAAGTTTCTTATCCTCTAGCACCTCACAGAGGTTTTCACCATTGCATACACCTTTTTTATACTATTTTTAGTTCTGATACTGCCACAAAATGGTTGTCCCCCTCTTTCATGTTCACACTCATTGCACTGATGGAAGAGGTGTGTTAGCTTTTTTTCTTGCATAATCAATATATAGCAGTGAATGCTAGAATCTTTAGTTCCAAATTTAGATTCTCCTAGGGAAAGGGATAATTAACAAGGTTGAAAGTCCTTCTACACTTTGGGCTCCACATACCCAGGTAGGTGCACCTTCAACAAACTACTATCTTTTAGCCAGTCTGACAGTGTATTAAGGATTCATTATCCTTCTTCTTTTTAAGCCACTTGGCTTAGGAAGGCTAACCTATTGATTCTCTCTTCAAGGAATCACTAAGATGAATTTCACTGAATACAATTATCTAGACATGTATTTCAGGTAATAGAAACATAAAGATTGATTAATATTTGATTGATGATAACAACCACTTATCAGAATTTTGACCAGTGCCTAATCATGGGCCATAGAGTTAGAATGAAACATACATACACTAGGGATAAATTAAGTGAAATACAAGTAAAACCTTAGATGGAATGCCTTACAGACTATTTTCTCACCCTCACACCCTTGTATTAAATTCTTGCATAAACCCTAACCCTCTGTAATTATCTGCAAGATTAAAGCCTCCTTGAAAGCAACTCACAAATAATGACATAGCTACCTTATAACCAATACATTTAAGATGCCTTACAAATTAAACATACAAGAGCTTATAGTAAATGCAAAAATACATAATTGGTATCAAAATGGAGATTCCATTGTATTTTTATAAATATAAGCCTGATCTCAATACATTCAAATTTATTCAAAACCAAAGCCTAGACACAATTCAGAAGTCTTCCTCACAGTCTTATTTTTTTACCATCATTATAATATGTTACAACTTACTATAAATAGCCAACACTAGTCATCTTGGAATCCTTAAAGATCAAGGATGCAACAAGCTTCAGATGACTAGGCTAGAAGACAAAACTTGGAGATTAACATGACAAAATAACAAGTGGATAGAAAAACCACATTTGTTACAAGATATTCCAACAGATTCTTTGTCCTATGGCCACATGGTGATTGTGCTTGCCCTGCCTTGCTGGGGATCTCCCATTTAGAACTCGTTGCCTCTAATATTGGTGATGCATGATATCCATTTTTGACTGTATCAACTACTCTGTTGTGCTTCCACGTCCAGCTGCATATCCTCTCCTTCACCTGGATCAGTTATTACGTACCTGTCCTTCCAAGAATTATACACCTCATCACTTAGCCAAATGAAGCCAAGAACTTCATCTTTTCTACTATTGATTTCCTTCCATGTGATATGTGTATTTTCTATCTTATCTGACCAGAATGCAAAGAATGACCTGGCCTTACTCACTATCTCAATTGTTTGAGAAAAAAGACGGGTACTCTCTGAAGTTAGTATACTATTGGTTCTGACTGCTAATGCTTCATTCATTTGTCGGTACAACAAGCCCTCATCTTTTATATTTCCATTCTTCTTAAAGAGGTTTGTGAACATTTCATACTTAACCTGTGAGTACTCTCTTTTCAGAATTAGCACCTTCCTTATGACCATGTATCTTCTGATATCCATATCCAAAATTAATTTTACACACTTGTAGGTGCCAGTTAGGACTATGTCAACATCATTACTTTTCTTGCAAGAGGTGTGGAAGAATTTTAATTCCTTTGTTTTCCCTCTCCATTGGCTCACCAACTGATCAAGATTGCCTTTGTTTTTATGGTATTCGTTCATAATGTTGATGATATTCTTACCTCCATCATAAATTTTAGTGCATACTACTTCATGAGTACAATGCATAAGAGCACTATGTATTTTATCTACATACATCTGCTTTACCCATGCTTCTACCTCTCTGAAGGGCACAAATTGCTCTACCCATTCTTTCTTCTACTTTTCTAATTTTGTTCTTGCAGCTTTTAGCATTGCCCTTTCTTGTTCTAGCCCCTCTAGGGTGGTGGAAGTAGATGGTGCAGGGGAAGGAGGGTAGGTGATGATGGGACTTGATGAGAAAGGCTGGTGGGGTCCTTTTTTAATCCTTTTATGAGGCATTATTTTTCCTATTTTCCTCCCCTCTAGAAATGGTATTCTGTCATCCTTTTGCAAGGATTTAACCTTTCATCATTGTAAGCTTTTAATACAAATTCATATTTTTGGTTCAGGCTGTTATAAGCCTCTTTCTCCTTTTCAGCTACCTTCAAACTTAAATTGGCAGCTCTAAAAACAAGGTTTAGCTTCCTCAATACCTGAGGTATCATAAACTCTTTTAATAATGAGGCTTATTGTATCCTCAGTTTGATCATCTTCTTTCATTCTTCTTTTTTCCTTCTTTTTCAAGGACCAAATTGCCAAAGATGCACAATCTTCACTAAAATGGGCACCAATTGATGCTGCAATAGTGCTCAATGGTTTTTCCTCCTTTCTAACAGCATCAAAAAATATTGCATCAGCTAAATCCCACTAGGGAAAGATAAGGATGCCTTGTTTCTTTACCAACTCCCTGCCCTCTTCAGGAGTGATTATGTCAAATTTGGTTATTAACTCTTGTTTGACCTCCTTTTCAATATCAGCCTTAGACTGATTTGGTTGGGCTTCTTGTAGCCTCTGGCACTTGTCTTTGAACTCATCAATGTGATTTCTCTAGAAATTGAATAAAGGCCCTAGCCTTAGCAAAATTGTCATCTGATAAGAACTCCACACTGGCTTGATTGGTTACAGGATCTAGCTCTTTACCTGTAAACTTTGCTGCTATGAGATCAACACTTGTATGCCTAGGTGTGTTAGGCACTCCTTCTTGTAATTATTGAGTAGTAAAAAAAACTTGGCCTGTGTTCCCCATTTGGACCAATTTCTCAGACATAGCCTAGTCATCTAGATGTATAGGGGACTAGGAGGGAGAGTATAACTCATTCTCTTACTCTTTTCCTTCTACTCTCTGTTTCCTGGGAGATGGCAACTTTTGGGCACTAGCATCTGTTGGCCTTATACCTTTCTGATTGGAAGTCTTGTCAATTTTGGGCATAATGGTGCTATACCCCCTTCTCTTGTATACTACATAATTCCTCGGTGGGACTACCCTCCCTTGTGAAAGTTTGCTTAAGATGGATTGAGCCTTTTCTAGCTCAGCTTCCATTATTCTTTGTTTCTTCTCACTAAGGGTCTGCATGATACCCTTGAATAATGTCATTAGGGACTCAATCTTCTTGGCTCAAGGGAAAAATTCCTTCAAAGGATCATAAGATTTATCAAAATTGTGGACAAAGTCCAAAGATTTCTTATACACTAGCCATTTGTCTTTCCTGACCTCCCGGTCACTCAGATCAAAAATATTTCTAACAATATCCTCAGGGAAATTAAACTGGTGCTCTATTGTCAAGCACTTGGTTCTCTCTCTGAACATGCCCATTATGAAATCTTCATTATCTGCACACCTAGATGCAGACTTTTCTAGATGATAGGGCTCAAAATATCTATCAAAATGTGTCCACCCAGGCTTTACTATGATGAAATGATGGGCTCTTGTAAGGGTAGGGAAAATGCTTCCTTTCATTTTTCCTATTAGGGCTTGCTCTTGTAGTCCACCCAATTGTCTCAGGATTTCTGTAATTCCAATATTCAATGGGACTCTGTAGGGCAGCACATTGGGGGTTCCCCTGAATAAATAAACCCTTATTACTGTAGAAATAGGGTATAAAATCAAATCTCCCCAATTGTGGGCAATTTTTAACTCTGGGGAAAACTCCATAGGTCTTAGTAATCTCATCATATCCGTATGGATCCTTGCATTTTGTCTAGATAATAATGACTTAATCCTAGTAGAAAAAACCCTGTCGAAGTATACATAACTGGCTTCTTTTCTATCCCATGATAGGTCAACACTCCACATTTGAATAGGCAAGTCCTCATCAACTTGGAGCCTAGTCAGGTCCATCTCCTCCTCAAAGAAGTCAGCACTATTGAACAAAAACATGTGCATCATAAGGGAATACCACCCCATTGGTTTGAGTATATTGTTGTCTTGGATACCTACTAGAACTTCATGCATTTGTTGGGCAATGTAAGAAGCATAGTCAAAAACTACTAACAGGTGGGGATGAAGAATCTTAACCACCATGAGTATTATTTGGACAGACATTATTGTCTCTTCATCTTCTCCTAGAACCTGGCACATGGCACTATACATTTTCTTGGCCTTGCCATTGAAATAATCCAACTTAAATGGTTCTAGTGTGTTAGGACCTACTACAATCAAGTCCCCTATCTTGTTAAAGTATCCTCTGAAGGCCTCATTTCTATAGTATTCCCTCTGTGTCTAGTATACTTATGCAAAATAATTGAATTCAATATCATCCATCTGTAATGAAGTATCACTCAACTTGAAAATTCTTCTGATTTCATCATCTATGACAGTCAACAACATGTTTCCCTGTGTATCGCTAATAAACCTGGATACTTTTTCATAATTATTGGCTATCAGGGTGAACAAATCTGTATCCATGAACACCTCGGGTGCTATCAACTTTCCCACATCTAAGTCCCATATGTTACAATCTGGGGTAGGAGCGTTCCTTTGGTTGTAGGCATTTCTAAACAGAATTAGACCATTTAGACTGGTTTTAACATCTTTGGCCCACCTACCCGTGTCATATAAACCCTATCCTACTTTAAAGCGGGGATGCATTGGGACTATTCTTTTAAGTTCAGTTGCATCACCCATGGATCCTTTTAATTTTTGTAATAAATCCTCTCTAACATTTCTCTTTTGCTAATCTACCTCTCCAGAGAGTTCAATCCTAGGGGCCATTTTGAACCTAGGGATTTTTTGTTGAGATAAAATTTAGGTTTTGAAATGATAATTCCGAAAGCCTTTTGAATTGCAAATCTTACTAGAAACCTAAATTTTGTTGTAATAGAGAAGACTTACCTATTTTTTATTTCTGTTCTTTCGCGAGGAGCTAAATATCTCTACAATTCTATTTCTTTGCTCGAACAATTCTGGTGAGTTATGGGGACTTCAAGCTGAAACAATGAATTATACTTCTTCAATCAAATCAATCTTTTGCATTGAATTGAATTGAAATAGCCACACATTCTACAATGAATTTGCCTGCATCAAATTTGCAGCTTAACAGCTTACTGAAACTCAAGTTGGTAACATTGAGTCTGAGCCATAGATTTCAAGAAACATATCCTTCATCTGACGACCCTCTTCTTTTCTTGAAAACAACTATTCATTTGGGACACATGTCAGCAGGACTTAATCGTTTACGTGATAGATGTCATGTTTCTTCTCCTTAAATGATTAAGTCCACCGTCATATTCATCTTAACCTATCTGAAAGTTATCTCACTTTGAGTTTACTGACTACGGCTCCAACGTCATCATCTAGGACACGTGGCATCACAGCTTAATGGCTTATATGATAGATGTTGATTAGTTTCAATTTAAGCCATTAAGTGGGCCGTTAGATATTTTCAAACTTCTCCAACCTTTATCATGTGGTCAGCTTCACATTTAGTGGAATACTCATCATCAACTTGACACCCGTCAGCACCGCTTGATGGCTTGTCTAATAGACATCATACATCTTGCCTTTAAGTGATTACACCAACCGTTAGATCTTTCTAAACTTTAATCACCTTTATGTTGCTTGCGACAGGATGCACATTATTTCCTTTGACACGCGTCAGCACCGCTTAATCTCTTATATGATAGATGTCGTGCTTCTTGGGACTAAGCAATTAAGTCTACCGTTAATTCTTTCAGTATCTACCCACTGATTAACTGAGAACCTTTATGACCATCAGACCCACCAAAGACACGTGGCATCACGTCTTAATGTATTACCTGATAGATGTTGATTGGTTTGAGATTAATCTATTAAGTGGGCCATCTGATTAAAACAAACCTGCTCGACGGATAATAACTTTAAATAAAACATCAGCGAACTTTGGACTTAGGGAATAATGCAAGACCACGGTGTTAGGATTGACAACTTTAATAAACATGACCACTTTAAAATGAACCCATTCAAGACATGACTTAAGTGAAAAAGGTAACGTGAAATTAGAAAGAATTTCAATGCTTAGGGTTTTTATGCCCGAAATTACACTAGGGGACATGAAACAAGGGTTTTTCAGCATTTCCAGCTAGGTTGAGGGTTAGAACAAAAATTTGCATAGGCATAAGAATAATTTTGACCATGATTTTAAATATTTGGAAAACATGAATGATAGTAGACTTGAAAATTTTACAAGGCATATTTCAAATAGGAAATAGTAAGAACAGTGGCTCTCTCTGAGGATGTTTAAATGCCAGGTTATAGCAAGAACCATAGATCTCTAGGGAGGCAGACTACAAACTAGACTAACCTAACTAGAAACAAACACACAACAGAAAGCAAACACACCTATACATATAATACATATTACTGTGCATGTAAACAAAGAGATAATTGAAGAAATTTTTCAGAAATTGTCCATGCACTGGCAATTCCTGTTCTTCATCATCCAGATTCTTGAGGAAATAAGAATCTTTTCCAAAAATCTGGGATATGACAAAAGGCCCCATCCATAATGACTCAAAAGTTTTGTGTTTTCCTTTGTCTTCAACCCTGGTATTCCATTGCAATACAAAATCAGCAGGCTGAAACTTTCTTTCATATTCCCTTCTATCAAAAATATATTTCATTTTTTGTTGTAATTGACATTTTCTCTCTGGCTTTCTCTCCTTATTTCATCCAATTCTACCAACTAAACCATCCTTTCTTTCATGGGTTCAGAGACTTCCATTTCTTCATCTTGGATAAACTTATAGATTGGGAGTAGATTGTTAATAGACATTCTTGATTGAACACCATAAGCCAATTCAAAGGGAGATTTTTTAGTGGCCCTTTTGAGAGTGATTCTATCCGCCCAAAGGGAAAGTTTCAATTTTACATGCCAAGCTCTTTTATTTCCTTCTAAGGTTTTTTTCAAAATTTTTAAGATACTCTTGTTGTTGGATTCCGCCTGACCATTGTCTTGAGGATGGTATGGGAATGAATAAGACATAACAATTCCCATATCAGAGAAAAAATTAGTAAATTCTTCAGTGACCACAGTGCTTGTAGCTCTTTTAGTTGGAATTTACTCCACCCATTTTGGAAAATAATTAGTTACCAGCATAATCCATCTATGGCCTCCACTTGATTTTTCAGCGAATTCTCCTATGAAGTCCATTCCCCACATAACAAAGGGGGCCTCTGCTACTACAGGGTTCAAAAGTAAATCTCATAAATACTTCATCTTACTTGAGAATATTTGGCATGGCTCACATTTCCTGACCATATTGTAAGCATCTTGGAACAAACAAGGCCAATAGTATCTAGCTCTCAAAATCTTATGAGTTGGTGACCTAGCAGAATAGTGCCCTCCACACATTCCAGCATACATTTCCTTCAACATCTTCTCTAATTGACCTTTGACAAGACATAATAGAAGGACCCCATCTCTATTTTTATAAAACAAGTCTCCATGCAACAAAACATATTTCAGAGCTTATAGTCTCAAACTCCTCCTTTGGTTGTCATTTAGGTTATCCAAACATTTAGCATTTTTCAGAAGATATAAAATATTGGCATACCAAGGTTGCATTTCAATACTTGTGATGCAATTCTCATTTGTATCAACACTGTTAACTTGGACCAAATCCAAATTTTCTTTTGTCATCAACATTCCCAATCCTAATGCCCTTACCAACTTAGTGATATGGATGTCTAGATCAAACTCTTGAATTTTGTTTATCCATTTACATATTTTTCCTGTTACTCCATTCTGAACAAAAATGTTCTTGACAACAACATGAGGAACATAAGAATTTACCTTTGCACATACCAGATAAGGCTTGAAAGCCTTGACTGCCTTTACCAGAGTATAGGCTTGTTTCTCCATCAATTGATAGTTTAATTGAGCTGACTGCAATGACTTGCTAAAAAATGCAATGGGATGTTCAAATCCCTCACCATCCTTTTGCAATAAAACTGCTGCAATAGTATGGAATAAAGCAAAAGTAAAAAAATAAAAGGGCTTGGTATAATTAGGGGATACAAGGACTGGTGCTTCTTGAATAACTTTTTTTTAATTTTTCAAAAGCTAACTATGCTTCTTGGTCCCATTCAAACTTTACATTTTTCTTCAGCAATTTGACAATAGGCTTGACTAGTTCTGCAAAGTTGGAAATGAATCTCCTAACAAAATTAATCTACCCTAGAAATGAGTGTATGCCCTTTAAGTTCTTGGGAGAAAGTACCTTTTAAATGGCTTCAACTCTTTCAGGATCTATCCTTACTCCCTCTTTTGATACTATGTGTCCCAGGAGTTTTCCCTCAGTAACAACAAAGTGACACTTTTTCAAGTTTAAAGACACCCCATATTCCCGTGCTTTTATTATCACTTTCTCCAAGTGATTGCAATGATCCTATGCCCTTTTTGAAATTTTTTTCAAATCATCTTGGTACACTACCATCAGATAATCTATAAGGTCTTTGAAAGCTACATACATGGCCCTTTAAAAAGTTGCACCCACATTTTTCAACCCAAATGGCATACAAGCATACACATAACTGCCCCAAGGAGTAGTAAATTTTGTTTTGAATTGCTCAGATTTCTTAACCAACATCTGATTGTACCCTGAGAATCCATCCATCATAGAAAACAAATCACACCCAGTGACTTTATGCAACATAGCCTCCATGTTAGGTAGTCCATAGTTATCCTTCAATGAGGCCACATTCAAATTTCTGAAATCAACACACAATCTTATGTCCCCATTTTTTTTTCTTACAAGGAATAAGTTAGAGACCCATGATGAATGTCTTATTGGCCTAATTATACCTATATCTCTTAGTTTCATTAATTCTCCTTGCATTTTGGTAGCTAGTAGGGGATTAACGGGACTGTCTTTTTTCTGAATGGTTTAATAGCTTCCTTCAAAGGGATATCATGCTAAAATAATTCTTTTCTATAAGCTTTCAAATCCTCATAGGACCATGCAAATACATGATTATATTTTTTCAGCAATTTTATCAAATTCTGTCTCACATTGCTATCTAATTTTTTACCAATGTAGACTAACTGGGGAGATGTTTCAGATCCCAAATCAACTTACTCTAAATATCCCACCTTGGCATTGGACTTCTGAGTCATATAATTATCATTTACGCTGAACATGCCTTACAATTCAACCAACCTTTTGGGAATGTGATTAGTATATAATTGGATGACCTCTTGATCAAAGATATACTCCTTATTGTCCACAACTGACACTAGAGATTCACAATCAATCTTCTGACCATCATATTGATCTAAACACTGGATAAACCTGAGGATATCATCATCATCCTCAAATACTTTCCGATTATGAATATTGTTAGGAACTATAGGCCTACTTTTTATTTCAACCACAGACATACCAGTAAGAGTAGAATCATTATTTTTAGGGCAATATTTTCCAAGAAATCTACCATTATCTTGTTGGATCTCTCTATCCATAGGATATTGAAAGCATCAAAGAATTCTATCCTATCCCAGACAACATACTTGTACAATTTTAATTTTTCATCTTTAGCAGCATAATGCTCCCTAATCTGAGATATAATTAACTGGGAATCTCCATGAACTTTTAAACACTTAATACCATGCTTGATAGCAATATCCATTCCCAAGATTAAGGCTTCATACTCAGCAGTATAGTTTGTGCATTGAAAATTCAACAGGAAAGAGTACTTGAAGGTGATACCTGATGGGGAAATAAACAAAACTCCTGCTCCAGATCCTTCCTTTGAGAATCCTCCATCAAAGTACATTTTCCATAGTCCATTTTTTTGCAACAACAATTCATCCATGATTGGGTCAGTGTTCTTTAATTGTGGCTTGATTTCTTCAACAATAAAATTTTCCATATCAACATTCACACAACAATTCAATTGGTCTAGGAGAACCACCTCCACCATGACAGATGACCAGGGTTCTCTGTAAAACTTAACCTCATGTCCATTTATAGGGATAGTTGCATAGGAAAAATCTAACTGAATTTTTCCACCTACTGCTGCTACCCACTGCCTTGATAGAAGCATACCATAATATGGTTTAGTGTCCACTACCACTATATCCATTATGTGTGAGGCCTCACCCCGAACCTCATCATAGTTTTTCAATTTTTCTGCTTATGATAGATTTAGTATATGATACTTTACTTTTGATGCACTTTGGACATTATGGATTTTATGCTTTATGCCACAGATTTGATCATTTTGGATGTATGGACACATGATGCTTTATGATGCACCTTATGGACTATATTATGTTTTCTATTATGGACAGTTATTCTGAGACAATTGATTAGGAAATACATTATGATTATGTTATGGTTATTGATGAGATTGGGATTTATTAGAAATAGATATTTAATTTTGATTTTCTTGCAATGCGAATTTTACCTTATGATAGATGCTTAAAATGAAATTGATGTATTCTTGTGATCCTAAGCAATAAACTTAATATGTTGATGGTTTCCTTATATTTTGAATATTGCCTAATTTCTTATGATGTATATTTATCTCCTCGAACTACTGATATTTGAATTGAGTGTGCAGGTAAGAAACCATGGTATTTTATCCGAGCAACCAAACAAAGGGGTATGTGTACTCAGTTTGAGCCAAGGTTACGTCTAATGAAAGACAAGACCTTGTTGTTTCATAATTTTATATGTAAATATATTTGGATGATTGTAGAAGTGTAATTTTTAAATGTATTTCTTATTTCTTTGTGAGTTTTGCCTAAGTGGATATGACATGGCCTAGTGATGTGTAAATGTTGTGTGTGTCATTTGACACTTGTATTCTATACTTAAGGCCATGACATGTCAACTTAGGAATGGTTTTCCACCTACCTAGATTAGTACACTAGTGAATCCCCATATGCATACCTTGGTTTGGGAGATGGGAGTGTGGTCATCTCATTAGAATTTCGAAATTACTCTTAAAGTGGACTTTTGGAGGGGTTGTGAAGTGTCCAGGGGTGTGTTGGGGTCATTTTTAGGTAGCCCACTTGTTATACCAATAGTTAAGGGCCATTTTAACCCTAGGATAGCCTCTAGTTGACCATGTGACCCTTCCAAAAAGTTGGTTTCTCAAGTTGGACGAAAATCAACTCTTGTGAGTCTTGACCTTGGATAGACCACCGTTCCATATTTGTGTTAAGACATAATTCACCTTTTAGAAGCTTCCCTCTTTAGACCCATTTTTGGTAAGGTGTAAGAGTTTAGGGAAGAGGGACCAATTAGAGGACTTTTCTTCTCCCCATGAGATTTCTAGTGGCTTTTTAGTGGGAACTCTCCATGTTAGAGAGTTTGAACACCCACTCTCTAACTTAAAGACATAGCTAGAGTTGGTGATCTTGGAAGTAGGGAATTGGCTAAAAAGGGAGCTCTTTTACAACTATCTTCCTTAAGCTTGGATTCTAGGTTGGTGGATTTTGTGCAACTCTCTTTCTTGTTATCTTATTATCTTATGTGCTCTTGCTAAATGAATGTTGTTTGTGTTTATGGGCTTATGGGAGCCATGAATCTTGTTGTCATTGTTATGCTTGATGTTGTTGAAATGCTTTCTTTTTATTTTTCCTTGTTTGTGATGTTAATGGGAGTATCAAGACTCACTCACCCTTGGGAGGGAAGAGTAGTCTTGGGGGTGGAGGAGTTATGACAGCCCTTGGTGTAGAGTCTCTCCTCAAGGAGGATAGGGAAAAAGCATGGAGTATGGGCTCCATGAAGCCTCCCTTATTGTTGTTTCATTTGGGGGTCATAAGGGTATGATGTTGTTTTAGTTGAAAATGTGAAAGTAAGTTTTTGGACAGCCATGTGAAGGCTGAGATTTTTTTAAGTTTTGGGATGGCCTTCTCCCTTGGGTACTTGGTCCACTTCACCCCAAGTAGGATCCTTGAGTGATCCATTGTGAAATTCTATGGGGATGGGAGTTTAATATAAAATATTCATGTTCTTGTGCTGTTGTTAGTTGTATGAATGTCACCCACCTTTGTTTGGTCCCCAAGCTCAGGGGTGGCCTCATAAGAGGCCTAGGTTGGGTGGAGAGCAGCCCCATGGTTTATAGTTTTTCCTTGTCTTGTTTTGTATTGCAGATTTGAAGTGGAGCTATACTTGAAGATTGAAAAGAATTAAGAAGAAAAGTGACTTATAACTATGTACTAGTAAAAAGCCATGTGGCTATTTTTATGTATCTCTTATAAGCATATTTGATAGAAACCATTAAAAAGACAAACTATGTAATGTATTTAGCTCTTGATTGAATATAATTTCCTTTCTATGTGGAGATAGCCATTGTTACAAAACTTGTTATTTCAAGTTCTTATTATTTCAAAATAAAGTTGTGCAATGTCACTTGTTAAGTAAATCTTCAATTTATTTTTAGTGATGTGAAAGTTACTAGATGCAATAAAAATAGAATAAGAGGAAACAAATAATATAGTACTATGCATAAATTCTATTACTTGAAACATGGCTGCACTTTAGCAAATTAAAGATATGTCTTGGGATATGTTTAGGTTATTTGATTTCTTAAAGATGAAAAGAAATACAAGAATAAAAAATTTAGTCTTCCCTCTCTTCCTTCAAATCAATAATGCTTAGCAGTAAGAATAGATTGTGAAAAACACACACACACACGCACACACACACACACACACACACACACATGATCATACATTGAAAGATTTGAAGTTCCTTTCCTTTTCAAAAAAAATATATATATCCCTGTATACATGTTTTCCTTATTGCTAGTTTATGTCAAAACAAAATAGAATGTTATATATATATATATAACCTATCTTTTAAAAATATATATATATATATATATTTATGTATACACTCATTTTTATTGTTGCTGATATATTTTATTGAATCTTTTATAAAAATAATAATAATAATATAAATATATATACACATATATACATATGTATATATATTTATGTACATATATATATATATATTATTATAAAGTATTTATTTTAAATAAAAAAATGAAACTAAAAAATAAATCTATTTTAAAAAAAATATATAAAATTTTTTTTTGGCAGGGCGGGCCGAAGCCTACCCCACCCTGCAGCCTCTCTAAGAGAGAGTTGCACTGGGGAAGGCAGGGCCTCCCCACCGGCTGTGGTGGCCGCGACCTCCACAGATCAGCACAGCGGCAGCTCCGCCGCCGACTGTGTCGGCTGTGGGGGCTCGTCCGCCCAACAACCTTGGGTCTGCCCCCTGCCACTTCAAAAACGCTGCCACTGTTAAAAAAGACCCCGCCACTGTTAAAATAGTCTGCCGTTTCGTGTATTTGGAATTGCATTTTAACATTGAAATATATACATATATATATTTCAATATATATACTTACAACATTGTAAGTATGTGTATATATTGGAATATACATAATAAATATCAACAATGAGGATCCCCTCTTCCAACAATGGCTCTCAATAAACATATTATTAAATATTGTTATTGATATTAATTAAACCATAGTTCAGCATTAAATTATTATTTTTGATCTTTAAGCTAATCCTTCTAGACTTGACATTAACTTATAAGATTTCTACGAAACCCAATTTTAACATAGCCATTATTTTAACGATAACTTAATAATTTTATTAGGAGGATTTTATAATGGGGTGAATCTAATTTAATTTTTTTTTTAATTTGAAACTTAGGGACTTATAATATTATTTTTATGTGGCCAATATATGTGGCTAGTATACTGGTCATCATAAAAATAATATTACGAAAGTGCCTTGCCCTAGGGGGTTAATTTTAAATACAAAATCTTTAAGCTGACATCATTCCAAATTTTTTGAACGACCCTGGAGACTGAGTATAGGGAGTCTCTCTCTTTTCTCCACATCATCAAAATCTATTAATAAATTTAGGGGATGAAACACGAATTCTTATAACCTCACCTTGCTTAGTCTTTGAGGGTTATCCTAAATTTAATTCTAGTCAAACACATAATTAAACGACACCTTGTGCATCTTTTACTTCAGAAGATGACTAGGGTTAAGGGAGGTTGACACTTGGTCATGATTCCCCTTAGACCCTCTTGACTTTAATTTTACTTTTAAAAAAAAAAAAGTTGTTTCATTTTTAGGCATGAATTTTTGGGCATGACACTTGGTATCAGAGCCACGTTTCAACACTAGAACCTTAAACTCGCTATGTTTCATTAAACTTCAAACACCTGTAATAACAATTTTCAAAACAAGATCAAACTTAGTAGAAAATTTACGCAACAACTTTCAACATATTCTTCAAAATTATACCACCTTCCTATGTGTGTAGAATGCCTCCAGTAACATGGCAAGCTCAAGCCCGTGGACAAGGTCATTGATGTGCCCCTTCAACACGATTTCAGTTGGAGTAGAATGTAGGGGGTAATGGTGAGGAGCAGAGGCCTCCTCCTAAAAAAACCCCCAACCCCAACCAGAAAATATTGAATGCCCTTCAGAATCTAGTCAGGATTATTTTGGACAGGATACCACAGGATAATCAGCACACAGGACTCGGGGGCACAGCGTGTGAGTGCAGTAGGAGTCCCCCACCTAGAGTTGTGGAGGACCAGGCTGACCATGAGGGTGATTCAGTACACATGCCACCTCCAGAGGCAGTTGTTCCAGCATTTGAGAGGGTACCCCGTGACACAAGGGACCACATCAGGGAACTTATACACCTTAACCCACCACTCTTTTCAGGAGCCACGAGTGGGAGTGAGGCTGAGGCCTTCCTTTTGAGCCTCGAGAGATGTTTTGGATTGCACCCTTATGGGAGAAACACGAGGGCATGCTTTTATATCCACTTGTTGAGAGGATCAATAGCGATTTGGTGGAGGATAGAAGAGTTAAAGGGTAATCTGGCTATGGATACCCTCACTTGGGGAAACTTTTTAGAGAGATTCAGGGATCATTACCTATCTGAGCACTATAGGTAGTGACAGATTGATGAGTTTCATGACCTTCAGCAGAGAGGGCTCACTGTCACACAATATGAGTGTAAGTTCTTGAAACTTCTACCTTATGTAGACTATATGAGAGAAGAGAAGATCAAGGTCAACCACTTTGTTAGAGGGTTGAATGCATCTATATCAGGTTTAGTGTGCATGGTAGCACCAGGGAACCTTCGAGAGGCTGTGGAAAAGGCCTTGATTGTAGGGGAGATTCAGGGTAGGGGACAGGATACATGAGATCGGTCTCAGAACTGAAACACCACACCATAGAATTTAGGGTATCAGAAAACATATTGGAAAGGGAATAACAACAACCAGAATAATAACAGGCAGTCCTTGAGGTCTTACAAGTCCCCTCCGTCTTAGTAGCAGTGATATTAGAGACAGAAATAGAAGGCCCCTCAGGGACAATGGGGCTCTAAGATCAAACATTGGTAGTCACATTATCCTAGTAAGGATCAGAGGTCCCAGGCATTATTGGCACCCCATCTAGGACTCAGTAGTCCTCCAGGTGTGGTTATAGTGGTTCTAGCAGGACAAGGGGTTCACAGTATTCTAGAACCTAGGGTATCGAGTTTCAGACTCGAGGGCCATGTTATTCTTGTAGTGCCATGGGGCACTTGGTTAGGGATTTCCCTCAAGGGGGTGGTCAGCGAACCACAGCATCAGAGCCCACTTTTGGTGATATGGGTAGATCCCATAGAGTTTTTGTAGTGGTTGACAACCGCCAGGAAGAATATCAAGCTACTGTGATTGAGACTACAGGTATGACTGGAGGTAATCGAGTTACTATTCTATTTTATTTAGGTGCTACAGATTCTTTTGTTTCTCCATTGGTCATGGAGCGTTGTGGGCTAGTGGTAGCTAGACAAGAAGTTAGTTGGGAGGTAGAGTTAGCCTCAGGTTCTAGAGTACCCGTCACTTCCTTAGTTAAGGATTGCCAGATGCAGATTGGTACCATGACTACCACTACAGATCTACGTATCACTCCTCTTGGATCCTATGGAATAGTACTTGGCATGGATTGGCTTTATACACACAAGGCCAAGCTAGATTGTTGGCAAAAGAAGGTAGAATGTCTAGATTACAATGGTAATTCTATAGTAATCCTAGGGGTTCAGAGGGCAGTATCCATTTGTATGATTTCCACTATGCAACTTAAGCGGTGCATGCAAAAAGGGTGCCAGTTATTTGCCATCACAATCAGTGATAGGGAGGAGGAAGCAGAAAATGAAACTTCTCTTGATGATCATCCCATGTTACAGGAATTCACAGATGTGTTTCCTTTAGAATTACCCGGTATGCCTCCCCATAGAGCAGTTGATTTCCATATAGACCTTGTGCCAGGTGCTACACCAGTATCTAGGGAACCTTATAGAATGTCTCCTAATGAGATTAATGAGCTCAAGATTCAGCTTGAGGATCTCCTTGAGAAGGGGCACATACAACCTAGTGTCTCTCCTTGGGGTGCACCAGTTATCTTTGTCAAAAAGAAGGATGGATCACATAGACTATGTATGGATTATAGATAGTTAAACAAAGTAACCATTAAGAATCGATATCCACTGCCTAGGATTGATGACTTGTTCGATCAGTTGCAGGGTGCCTGTGTGTTCTCCAAGATAGATCTTAAATTAGGGTACCATCAGTTGAGAATCATGGAAAGTGATATCCATAAGACAACTTTTCGGACTAGATATAGACATTATGAGTTCACTATTGTGCCTTTTGGCCTTATGAATGCCCCTGTGGTATTCATGAGCCTCATGAATGGGGTATTCTGAACTTTCCTTGATAGATTTGTGGTTGTGGTCCTTGATGACATACTGATATGTTCTTGTAATGAGAAGGAACACGAGGAGCATTTGAGACAGGTATTACAGTGCTTGAGGGATAACCAGTTGTATGGTAGTTTGTCAAAATGTGCCTTCTTCAGAACAGAGGTCTGATATTTAGGCCATGTTATTTCAGGTGATGGGATCTCAGTAGACCCATCTAAGATTGATGCCATTATGAATTGGCCAACACCTACTACTTTGACCGAGGTCAGAAGCTTCATGGGTCTCGCAGGTTACTACAGGCGGTTTGTTCAGGGTTTCTCTAGAGTGGCTCATCCTATCACCTCCCTTCAGTGAAAGGGAAAGAAGTTTGATTACACAGAGAAGTGTGAGAGGGCCTTTCAAGAACTCAAGAAAGCACTTACCAATGCACCAATTTTAGCAGTGCCAGAGCCTACAGTGGACTTTGTAGTCTGCACTGATGCTTCCTTGGATGGTTTGGGGGTAGTACTTATGCAGGATGGGCGAGCTATAGCATATGAGTCTTGGAAGCTTAAGACTCATGAGCTCAATTACCCTACCCATGACCTTGAGCTTGTGAAAGTAGTGCATGCTTTAGTGCAATGGCAACACTTTCTCTTGGGACATCAGTTTGAGCTTCATTCAGACCATCAGAGTTTGCAGTATATATTCACTCAACCAAACCTTAATGCTAGGCAGAGGAGGTGGATGGAGTTCTTATGTGAGTATGACTTTGATGTCCATTATATCAAAAGAAAGGAGAATGTGGTCGTTGATGCCTTGAGTAGGAGGCGACATGAGTTATCTTCCATGATCACTGGTACAGACTTGAGAGATCGTATATTACACCATTTGCAGGAGGATGAATTATACATAGAGGTTTGTTAGTTGATCCGATCTTAGAGACCCCTTGTGGGTAGATATTCAGAATATACCTTGGAGTCCGATGGACTACTACGTCATAAAGGATGCATTTATGTACCTTCTTCTAGGGATTTGCGTAATATCATCATGCTAGAGGCTCATAGAGCCCCTTATGTGGCGCATCTTGGAGTTAAGAAGATGCATGCTGATTTGAGACAGCTCTATCATTGGCCAGGTATGAGACAACACATTGTGGAGTTAGTAGCCTGGTGTCTTGAATGCCAGAAGGTTAAGGCCGAGCATGGTCATCCTGGAGGGCTCCTTCAGCCTCACGAGGTACCTATGTGGAAGTGGGATGTTATATCCATGGATTTTATTGTTGGTCTCCCTATGTCATCTCGATGCCATGATGCTATCTTGGTGATAGTTGACAAGTTGACCAAAGTGGCCCACTTTTCACCTATTTATACCACATTTACAGCCCTAGCAGTGGCACAGGTCTTCTTGAGAGATATAGTCAGATTGCATGGCATTCCTCAGAAGATCATTTTTGACAGGGATTCTCTCTTCACATCATCTTTTTGGAGAGAATTACAGGCGGCTTTGGGCACCGGGCTCAACTTTAGCACAACTTATCACCCAGAGACAGATGGTCAAACTGAGAGAGTGAATTAGGTTCTCAAGGATATGCTTCGTATGTATGTTATGGATCACCAGGTCAAGTGGGAAGAGTATTTGCATTTAGTAGAGTTTGCCTATAATAATGGGCATCATTCATCTTTGGGTATGCCACCGTATTAGGCACTGTATGGTAGACCTTGTAGGACACCTTTGAGTTGGGATAGGATTGAGGACAGAGTCACCATTGGACCACAGCTAGTCCTAGAGATGGAGCAGCAGGTAGCCTTAATTAGGCAACGTCTTCTAGAGGCGCAAGATCGACAGAAGAAGTATGCTGATGCAAAGAGGACAGATCATGTATACATGGTCAGAGATAGGGTCTTGTTGAGAGTGCGGCCTCACAAGAGTCTTATTCATTTTGAAAAGGGCTCTAAGCTTGCACCTTAATTCGTGGGACCATTTGAGATATTGGAGAGGATAGGACCAGTTGCTTATCGTCTAGCCCTGCCACCTAGCCTGTCACGCATCCATGATGTGTTTCATGTTTCTATTTTGAGAAAATATATTTATGATGAGTCTCACATTATAG
>MU227149.1:357072-379340 GCA_018584345.1 Thuja plicata | reverse complement strand
AAGATAGCATTTGTTGGAAATGGAACCATGATTAAAGACTTATCAAATGGAAATGGACACAAAGCTTTGATAGAAAAGGGTTTAGGAACCCCACTTTGTTTTATCATGTCCAATTGCATTTGGAAAATTTGTAATTGTTTGTTCATGATGTCAAAGGGATTAGCCTCAACTTCTTGTTTAAATTTGTTGATATCATAATCATGTGGAAGTTTGAGACCCATTTGTGCTAGGTCTAAAAAGTACTTTTCCTTGTCTTTTTCCAACACTTTTTCCATAAGCTTCATGAAGAAAGGACTTCTCATAGCTTTATTAACCTTTTCATTAGTTAACTCCTCATCATTAGGGTCAATGTTTTCCCCATTATTATTATTGTTCAACCCTTGATTGTTAGGGTCATTGTTTTCTCCTCCATTGTTGTTTTTATTGGATCCTTGGTTGTTAGGATCAACATTTCCCCCTCCATTATTTTTAATATCCTTGTTTACATGGTTGATTTGATCGAGATCTATATGGTCAAATGGAAAAGACATTGTTGGTTCTATTTCCTTGATGGGTTCTTGTAAAGGTCTAAAAGAACTAAAAGGATCACCCGAAAAAGGACACTCTTGCCTTAGATAAGATCCGTCTAATTGTAGGGTAGCCTTAATGTAATGAGATCACGTAAAAACCGGCATTAACATAAATCAAATGAAGAGCCTAGGTTTTTATCTCACTTAAGTGATCAACCTGTGGATGATTTTATAAAATGTTCAATAATGGCAGATTCTGATCCAGTTGAGTATACATAGAGGTAAAACATCCAAAAGGGTATCCAAAAATAGAATTTTCTTATTTTCAAACCCTTTATATACATCCACTATTTTCCCTTCTTTTTTTCTCGGTGACTCTTCCCTGTGTGTAGGTGGCCTTTAATTGTTGAAACGCAGTCACTTGAACTCTTATACGTGACACTCTGTAGTTAGTAGGTGACGTTTGCCTGTTGATAGGCGATTTAAAATTGTTGACACGTGGAAATTTCCAGTGGCTTATGCGGCTTTTGAATATTTACAAGCGGCGTTTCAAAGTTGTAAGTGGTCCAGGATTGTTTGTACACAGTTTTGAATTGTTGGTACACGACTCTTTGCTGATCAAAGTTGAAATTGTCAAATTTTTTGTTATTTTTTGGATTTAAAATTTTAAAGGTTTTGATCAGACTTGTCAAAAGAGAATCTTGCGTGAAAATAGAGTAAAAGCTCAACACACACATCAAAATTATACCATATCCCTAAAACAACACTAAAAGTGTATGTTCTCAGATGTTTTTACAGGTATGCACAAGAATTTCTTCCAAACAATCTACCTTAGAGTCAAACAATTGTGGCTTTTAACAATGGCTCTACAAAGGTAGGTTTTCTATTTTAATAAGGTTTTAAATTACCTCTATTCTAAATCTTTCCAAGATCCTTTACCCCCTTGCGGGCTTCCCACATGAATGAAAGTATGATTTTGCGCAATCCCGAAGGACTACTTGAGGAAGTGAGGATGACTAAGGTTTAGTCACTTTTTGATTAAGGTAAAGTGCATTTATTTATAGTGGGTTGGATGATATTGTGGCAAAAGTGATTATCTCCTACTTTGGGTCATTCCCTCTCACCGCCTTCGTAAAGGAATTCTCGGGAGGTAGGCCCCCTAAAGCTTTATTCTATCTAGCATGTATAAAAACAAGAAATCAAATTTGGTTCAACAATTTTAGGAATTTGATTCACTCAAAGAGTGAAGAGCATATCCCTATTGTTGTTCCTTATTCAAAACACCTCAAGAAAGTTTGTTCTTTTTCAACCCCTTGACAAGGAGGTTCTTAAAATTGAAATGTGTGGTTCAATTCCTTATCCTTGTCTTTCTACCAAATTAACTTTGCACGTTTGGCTTTTTTATTCACTTTGAAAAGTGAAGAGCATATGCCTAATGCTTGTTCAATTTGGACAAAATAGATGTTTTCCCAATTAGGCTAGATTTAAATGAAAGCCACAATTTAATCAATGCAAGCTTGATAATATAAATACCTCATTTTTGAAGCTAGCAAAGGCTAGGCGCATTTTTGATAGATTTGTGCTTATTTTCAACTCACCTAGTGGTGATCGTTCCTACTTCGGCTCCTCCAAAAAGTTAGTCAACAAAAAAAATAAAAATGAAGAAAAACTTGGAAATCTCAAAATATAAAACACTCCTAAGCCCTCTTTTAATCAAATTTTGCACAAAAATCAAGCTCAAAAAACTAAAAATGAAAATCTATTCAAAGAGTAGGAAAATTTGTTCTATAAGCAAAGAAAACTTTGACATAATGATCATAAACATGTTACTCTTCTTTTAAGCTTTCCAAAAGATTAGATGCATGCACTTTTTTATCTTGTTTAGTTTTAATCCTTACCTCTTTGCTACGCCTTGTGACTCGCTTCTCTGGTTTCTGCACTTTTGGATGATTTTTCATCTGCAGCAATGAAAAACACAGAGAGTTAAAATAGTGAAAAAATCACCAGAAATTTGATTTAAAGCAAAAATATCTATGCAACAGTTAACAGCTAATACGCAACTTTTAATTGTTACTAAGCATAAATAAAAACTTTGAAAGAAGATTTTAAATCTTAATAGGCGGCTCTAGAAATTCCACAGGCGGCCAAATAAAAATCACAGGCGACACAGAAAGTGCAAAGTGCGGTCAAAAGTTGCTAGTAAACGGCTCTTGGAAATTCACAAGCGGTCTTTGGTGTCTGACAGGCGGTGCTTTACAAATCTAAGCGACACACTTTATCTCACAGGTGACACACTTTATCTCACAGGTGGCCTAAGAATGAAAGACAGAGAAGAAAGAAACTCTGTACGGGGCACTTTACTGCTCATAGGTGGCTCTGAATGCTTTGTAGGTGGCTCTTCTCCTATTTCCTGCAAAATAACAAGAAAAATAATTCAAAACACACAAAATGTTTTAGATGAAAATGTTAGAAATGTGGCCTAAAGGCCCACGGTGGGCACCATTTGTGTGTGTGAGATTACACCTTCATGAAATTACAACCAATAACAACAATTCTATGGAAAGAAAATACAATTTAATCTAAGAATTGAAGTTAAATCCATGACATCTCATGGTTCTCTATCTAAGCTTTGTTAAGAGAGCTCTCAACCTTAATCTCTCTCAAGGACAATCCTATAATGAGAAAAATTGATAAAGATGCTCTAATCTAGCTCAAATGCTCAAGGATATGTGTGCTTTCCAATCAAATGCTCATGACCCATGCTATGAAATCAACAAATGCTTCTCAAAATGATGCTCTAAATGCTATGCAAATGTTGAAATATTATCAAAATCTTTTAAATGCTTTCCAAATGCTTGTAATAAGGATGCTTTGCTCTTGAATTTCTTGGATACCAAATACAAAGAAAATGGCTTGTATTTATAGCAATTTCCCAAGGGTAGGGGGTAGAGTGAATTGATCATGGTCAAGCCTTGGTTGAGTAAAAAGCTTTGAGGTGTTTTCAAATGGAGAGAAAATTAAGTGGTTGTCCTCAAAGAAATTATAAATTATTTAATTCAATCATTTAATTAATTTAGCCATGTAAGGGTGAATGAGTTGGATTTGTTTTTTTTTCATTTTTTTAAATATTTAAACTATACAATTAATTGATTAAAATCAATTGCATAATTAGATTAATCCCTTTTAGACTTGAATTTAATTATTTGATTTCATGATTATTTAATCCTTTGATTTAATTTGATTTTTGTCCACTTTGCTTGATAAATGTCCATTTTATTTGATTTTGATCCATTTTAATGCATTTTGATGAGATTAAAGGAAATTGGCTGAGATTTATAAATTTGAATGTTTAAGAGACACCTGGTCAAATTTAGTTGTCTACAATAGTTGCTTGTAAATTACTGTTAATTTGATCACTTTGATAGGGTGGATTTTGCAATTGATTTTTAAAACAATAATTATCTTCTGTACACAAATTACCAGAAGATGATGCAATATTAGAAAACCATGGATATAGTTTATTTACCGTGAACATATTGATAGTAGGGCCTTCTTGTTCTCTCTCTTCTATTTGATCAAACAGAGCCTGGGCTACTACATATTGATAGCAAGAGTGTGGCATATTGCAAGCATCACACCAGGGACTATTCTCAACATAGCTGGAATTGTTCCTTTTTATGGGATCTAGGGTTTCCTTGGCTTTTAGGTTATCTTGTCCATCAGGGACTGGTTTTCCATTACTCTAATTTGTCTTCTAGTGATTGTCTCTCAGTTAGGCTATTTTTCAAATCTTTGGTTAGTGTACTTATTATCATGGTATCCTCCTCTATCATTTTTATCCATTTTGGTAGCAAGGTCTTTTAATGCACTCACCAGTTTATCGACTATATCATCTTCTTTGACATTTTTGTTTGTTGACCCCTTTTCCTTCCAAAGTTTATTGTCTTCCCTCTTCCCCAATTTTCTTGATGCTCTCCTATTACTCTCAATGTCAATTTCTATTTTATAAGCATCCCTTAAGATTATAGGGTTTTTATCTCTGAGTAGATAGGAAATTTTTCCATCAATGACATTGATATAAGTAGTGATGCATACTTCCTCATCTAACCTTAAGACTTGGAAAAGTTTATTCATGGCCTTTTGAAATCTACTGTTAAAATAAGCCATACTCTCATGTGGGAACTTTTTAATGTTATTGAATTCATTTAACATGTATCCATAATTTACATGTTCTCTATATTGTTCCCTGAAGGACTTTACAAATTCATCCCAAGAAGCAATACTATCATTAGGTAAATTTTTGAACCAATCCCTAGCATCTTCTGTTAATGACTGACCAAAAAGTTTCATAATAACAACCTCATTTTCAATCTCAAAGTCAGTTATCTTATCACTAAAAGCTTTTAGATGCTCTTCACAAGTAACAACATTATTTCTAGTGAACTTGGGGATTTTATCTCTTACCTTATTTGGGATCACATTAGGGTGACCAGGAATACCTTCAAAAAAGAGAGCTCTGTACCTGTTCATGTGGATAGGCCTTCTTTGGAAAATTCCAATTTCATTATTACCACTTGGTCCTGTAGCTCCTCCTTAATTTTGAACAGGTGGGGGAACACTTTTCTTAAGGTTGGTGGTTTGAATGCTTGGGCCAGGACCATTAGGCTGAGCACTTGCACTTGGGCCAGAATTTTTAACATTCAAATTCAAACCAGAAGATTGCACTTTAGGATCAGCCCCTTGATTACTTGGGATTGGGCCAACAAATTGCTTTTATGGCTGTTTTCCATGATTAATTGGCATAGAGCTACTTGAAGAAGTGTTAGTAGTAGCATGTAGAAAAGATATTTTCATTCTCATGTCTGCTGCAGCAGCTTATAATTCTAATTTCTCTAGTTGCTTGGACAAATCCACTTTGGATTTTATAGCTTGTTCCAAATCAATATCAACTTGAGATGCTCCTATAGGGATGGTCAAGTTTTTCTTAAGCTCCTCTATACTCACACCAACGGCCTTTTGTTTACCTTTTTTGGGAACCTCCTTTGTATTTGTCTCAAGCTTCACATTCTACTCAATCTCATATGGCAACAGTTGCCTGATGACAGGCCCTTCCTTCTCAAATTCATCCTTGTTAGGATTTGAGATTTTATTTGGGGCTTTGTTCCTTAAATCATCAAGGTTATCAAACAATTCTAGATTCAAACCATTAACTTCTTCACTCAGGATTTTGGCCTTCAGGTCATTTATTCTAGTCTCAATTGAGAGCTCTTCTCTTTCCACTAATAAGTCATATATCTTTTGTCCACATTTCTTCTCTTCTTCATCTATTTCTTTTTCTTGTTCTTTTTTTTGCTTCTTAAAGCCATAATCTCATCTTGCAAAATATTAGAATCATATGAAGTTGTTTCAGAAGCAGAGGTCTCTTCTGGTGGAGAAAGATTTTCCTCTACAGGAAAGAAACCTATATCAGTATTTTCTCCATCCCTGAAGGGATCAAAGTTGGCATTATCTCTCTAAGTGTCAGTTAGTCCCACAGGTCCTGCATCTTTAGATGAAGATGACTTTCTTTCTGGAATAGGAGTCTCCATCCTCCCCTTAGAGGTATGGTGGGAATCATGTTTAGATGTACCTCATTTAGACCATTGTTTCCTTTGAGGTGTATGAAGCTCCTCTCCAACATCCTTTTAAGGATTTTCTCTGAAGTATGATCTAGTATTCCTTTCTCGACTCATCTTACGGAACAGATAAATATTTTCAAAATGTTTTATGTGCAAGACTAGAGTACACAAAGGTTAGATTTGCCACCTCTTTTTAGAGGACAAATATATATAAAGATTGAGTATATTGTCCTGACTCAGGTTTTCCCTTTTAGCAATAAGTCAAAATGAAACTTAGAGAACAAGATTTCTTGCTAATTCCTCACTTGGAAATCTTAAGAAAATGCTCCTTCACTGTTCATATCACTGAAAATCAACTCTATAATTTTTCTTGAGAAATATACAATGTATTAAGCCAGAGATTTTGTAGCGACCAGTCACTCAATCCGAGACAAGATTCCTATCATTTTTAGGATCAAAACTTTCAAACAATGTGCGATAACAGATAAATAGAATAGACTTTCCTTTATGAATATGAGGAAAAATAGACTAATTCTAAATATTGCAAGGACAAACTCTTTTATGAACATGACTCTTAGAACATTACAATATTCCCCAGTAGAGTTGCCAATTTGTTAGCTCTTTTTCTTATAGAATCAGTATATAGCAGTGAATGTTAGACTCTTTAGTTCCCAATTTAGATTCTCACAGGGAAAAGGATAATTAACAAGGATGAAAGTCCTTCTACACTTTAGGCTCCACATACCTAGGCGGGTGCACCTCCAATAGACTACTATCTTTCAAAAAGTCTGACAGTGGATTAAGGATTCATTATCCTTCTTCTTTTTAAGCCACTTAGCTTAGGAAGGCTAACCTATTGATTCTCTCTTCAAGAAATCACTAAGATGAATTGCACTGAATATAATCATCTAGACATATATTTCAGGTAATAGAAACATAAAGATTGATTAATATTTGATTGATGATAACAACCACTTATCAGAATTTTGACCAGTGCCTAATCATGGGCCATAGAGTCAAAATGAAACATACATACACCAAGGATAGATTAATTGAAATAAAAATAAAACCTTAGATGGAATGCCTTATAGACTATCTACTCACCCTCACACCCCTGTATCAAATTCCTGCATAAACCCTAACCCTTTGTAATTATCTGCAAGATTTAAGCCCTCCTTGAAAGAAACTCACAAATAATGACATAGCTACCTTATAACCAGTACATTTAAGATGCCTTACAAATTAAACATATAAGATCTTATAGTAAATGCAAAAATACATCACTGGTATCAAAATGGAGTTTCCATTGTATTGTTATTAATATAAGCCTGATCTCAATACATTCAAATTGATTCAAAACCAAAGCCTAGACACAATTCAAAAGTCTACCTCGCAGTCTTATTTTTTTACCATCATTATAATATGTTACAACTTACTATATATAGCCAGCACAAGTCATCTTGGAATCCTTAAAGATCAAGGATGCAACAAGCTTCGGATGAATAGGCTAGAAGAAAAAACTTGGAGAATAACAGGACAAAATAGCAAGTGGACAGAAAAACCACTTTTGTTACAAGATATTCCAACAGATTCTTTATCCTATGGCCACATGGTGATTGCGGTTACCTCCCTTGCTGGGTATCTACCATCTAGAACTCATTGCCTCTGATATTGGTGATGCATGATATCCATTTTCAACTGTATCAACTACTCTATTGTGCTTCCTCGTCCACCTGCATATCCTCTCCTTCATCTAGATCAGTTATTGTGTACCTATTCTACCAGGAAGTATACACCTCATCACTTTGCCAAATCAAGCCAAGAACTCCCTCTTTTCTACTATTGATTTCCTTCCATGTGATATGTGCCTTTTCTATCTCATAATCCCATAATGCAAAGAATGACCTAGCCTTACTCGCTATCTCAATTGTTTGAGAAAAAAGTAGGGTACTCTCCAAAGTTAGTATACTATTGGTTCTGACTGCTAATGATTCATTCATTTTCTTGTACCACAACCACTCATCTTTGATGTTTCCATTCTTCCTAAAGAGTTTTGGGAACATTTCATACTTATCCTGTGAGTACTCCCTTTTCAGAATTAGCACCTTCCTTATGACCATGTCTCTTCTGATATCCATATCCAAAAGTAATTTTACACACTTGTGGGTGCCAGTTAGGACTATGTCAACATCAGTAATTTTCTTGCAAGAAGTGTGGAAGAATTTTAATTGTTCTATTTTCCCTCTCCACTGGCTCACCAACTGATCCATATTGTCTTTGTTTTCTTGGTATTCATTGATAATGTTGACGATCTTCTTACCTTGAGCGTAAATTGTAGTGGGTACTACTTCATGAGTAAAATGCATAAGAGCACTATGTATTTTATCTGCACACCTCTTCTTTACCCATGCTTCTGCCTCTATGAAGGTGAAAAATTTCTATACACATTCTTTCTTCTTCTTTTCTAATTCTGCCCTTGCAGCTTTCAACATTGCCCTTTCCTGATCTAGCTCCTCTAGGGTGGTGGAAGTAGATGGTGTAGGGGAAGGAGGGTAGGTGATGATGGGACTTGATGAGGAAGGCTAGTGGGGTCATTTTTTAATCCTATTCTAAGTCATTATTTGTCCTATTTGCCTCCACTCCAGAAATGCCATTTTGTCATCCTTTTGCAGGGATTTAACCCTTTGATCATTGTAAGCTTTTAATATAAATTCATATTTTTGGTTCAAGCTATTATAAGCCTCTTTCTCCTTTTCAAATACCTTCAAAATTAAATTGGCAGTTTGAAAAACAAGGTTAGTTGCCTCAATACCTAAGGTATCAGAAACTCTTTTAACAATGAGGCTTCTTGTATCCTCAGTTTGATCATCTTCTTTCATTCTTCTTTTGTCCTTCTTTTTCAAGGACCATATTGCAAAAGCTGCATGATCTTCACTAAAATGGGAACCAACTAATGCTCTAATAGTGCATCAAAAACTACTGCATTAGCTAAATCCCACTGGGGTAAGATAAGGACTCCTTGTTTCTTTACCAACTCCCTACCCTCTTTAGGAGTGATTTTGTCAAATTTGGTTATTAACTCTTGTTTGACCTCCTTTTCAATATCAACCTTGGGCTGATTTGGTTGGGCTTCTTGCAGCCTCTAGCACTTGTCTTTGAACTCATCAATGTGATTTCTCCATATAAATTTAATAAAGGACCTAGCCTTGAAAATTTTTTCATCTGATAAGAACTACTCACTGGCCTATTTGGTTATAGGATCTATCTCTTTACCTGTAAACTTTGCTACTGTGAGATCAACATTTGTATGCCTAGGTTCCTCAGGTAATCCTTCTTGTAATTGTTGAACAGTAATAAAAACTTGGTCTGTGTTCCCCATTTGGACCAATTTCTCAGCAATAGCTTGGTCATCCATATGTATAGGGGACTGAGAGGGAGAGTATAACTCACTCTTTTTCTCTTTTCCTTCTACTCTGTGTTTCTTTGGAGATGCCAAATTTTGGGCACTTCCATCTGCTAACCTTTTACCTTTCTGATCAGAAGTCTTGTCAATTTTGGGCATAATGGTGCTATACCCCCTTATTTTGTATACTACATAATTCCCTGGTGGGACTACC
The DNA here is from genome assembly GCA_018584345.1 of Thuja plicata. Classification (NCBI taxonomy): domain Eukaryota; kingdom Viridiplantae; phylum Streptophyta; class Pinopsida; order Cupressales; family Cupressaceae; genus Thuja; species Thuja plicata. The sequence goes on along the minus strand of MU227149.1, from coordinate 369,596 downwards.
CTCCCTTGTGAAAGTTTGCTTAAGATGGCTTGAGCCTTTTCTGGCTCAGCTTCCATTATTCTTTGTTTCTTCTCACTGAGGGTCTACTTGATACCCTCAAATAATGTCATTAGGGACTCAATCTTCTTTTCCCAAGGGAAAAATTCCTTCAAAGGATCATAAGATTTATCAAATTGTGGACAAAGTCCAAAGATTTCTGATACACTAGCCATTTCTCTTTCCTGACCTCCTAGTCTCTCATATCAAAAAAATTTCTAACAATATCCTCTGGGAAATTAAACTATTTCTCTAATGTCAAGCACTTGGTTCTCTTTCTGAATATGCCCATTATGAAATCTTCATTATCTGCACACACCTGGATATAGACTTTTCTAGATGATAGGGCTCAAAATATCTATCAAACTGTGTCCACCCAGAATTTACTATGATGAAATGATGGGCTCTTGTAAGGGTAGGGAAAATGCTTCCCTTCATTTTTCCTATTTGGGCTTCCTCTTGTAGTCCACCCAATTGTCTAAGAATTTCTACAATTCCAATCTTGAATGGGACTCTATAGGGCAACACATTGGGGGTTCCCCTGAATCCATAAACCCTTATTACTGTAGAAACAGGGTATAAAATCAAATCTCACCAATTTTGGGCAATTTTTAACTCTAGGGAAAACTCCATAGGTCTCAGTAATTTCATCATATCTGTATGGATTGTTACATTTTGTCTGGCTAATAATGACTTAAGCCTAGTAGAAAAAACCCTTTTGAAGTATACATAACTAGCTTATTTTCTTTCCCATGATAGATCAACACTCCACATTTGAACATGCAAGTCCTCATCACCTTGGAGCCTAGTCAGGTCCATCTCCTCCTAAAAGAAGTCATCACTATTGAACAAAAACATGTGCATCATAAGGGAATACCACCCCATTGGTTCGAGTATATTGTTGTCTTGGATACCTACTAGACTTTCATGCATTTGTTGGGCAATGTAAGAAGCATAGTCAAAAACTACTAATAGGTGGGGATGAAGAATCTGAACCACTATGAGCATTATATGGATATGCATTATTGTCTCTTCATCTTCTCCTAGAACCTGGTACAGGGCACTATACATTTTCTTGACCTTGCCGTTAAATGATTCTGGTGTGTTAGGCCCTACTACAATCAAGTCCCCTATCTTGTTAAAGTATCCTTTCAAGGCCTCATTTCTGTAGTATTCCCTCTGTGTGTAGTATACTTCCTTAAAATAATTGAAATCAATATCATCCATCTGTACTAAAGTATCACTCAACTTGAAAATTCTTCTGATTTCATCGGCTATGATAGTCAACAACATTTTTATTTGTGGATACTTTGTCATAAGTATTGGCTATGAAGGTGAACAAATTTGTATCCATGAACACCCTGGGTGCTATCAAATTTCCCACATCTAAGTCCCATATGTTACAATCTGGGGTAGGAGCATTCCTTTGGTTGTAGGTAGTTCTAAATAGAGTTAGACCATTTAGACTGGTTTTAACATCTTTGGCCTACCTACCCATGTCATATAAACCCCCTCCTACTTTAAAGCGGGGATGCGTTGGGACTATTATTTTAATTTGGGTTGCATCACCCGTGGATCATTTTAATTGTTGTAATAGATCCTCTCTAATATTTCTCTTTTGGTAACCTACCTCTCTAGAGAGTTCAATCGTAGGGGCAATTTTGAACCTAGGCCTTTTTTGTTGAGATGAAATTTAGGTTTTGAAATGATAATTTTGAAAGCCTTTTGAATTGCAAATCTTACTAGAAACCTGAATTTTGTTGTATTAGAGAAGACTTACCCATTTTGCAATTCTGTCATGAGGAGCTGAATATCTCTGCAATTTTGTTTCTTTGCTCGGATAATTTTGGTGAGTTATGGTGACTTCAAGATGAAACAATGAATTATAATACTTCAATCAAATCAATCTTTCACATTGAAGTGAACTGAAATGGCCACACCTTATGCAATCTATTCACTTGCTTCAAATTCATGGCTTAACGGCTCACTGAAACTCATTTTGGTAACTTTGAATCAGAGCCATAGATTTAAAGCAACATCTCTTTCATCTGATGACCCTCTTATTTTCCCAGAAACAACTATTCATTTGGGACACGTGTCAGTATGACTTAATCGCTTACATGATAAATGTCATTTTTATTCTCCTTAAGCGATTAAGTCCACCATCAGACTCATCTTGACCTGTCTAGAATTTATTTCACTTTGAGTTTACTGACTGCGGCTACAACATCATCATCTAGGACAGATGACATCACGACTTAATGGATTAAATGATAGATGTTGATCGGTTTTGCTTTAAGACATGAGTGGGACTGAGACTTTCATTTGGGTTAGAGCATGTTTCATGTCAAAAAGGGGCAATTCAGAGGATATATCACTCATCCTTTTCACTTTCTTGGGTTTATCACTGGGTACTATTTCCTCGTTTTCTCCTTCCCTTCCAGCATGATCAGAAGAAGGTCCTGCTTGTTTCCCACACTTATCATCATTATCTTCCTTAGCATGAAAATCCTGTATAACTTGAGGTGAATATTTTCTGACATAGACAGGGGAGACTTGCCTTGAGTTGGTTGTACTATTCTATTTCTCAAGTTGTATGCATTTTGTGCTTGATTAATTGTTGCAACAGTCAAAGACCTTTTTTCCTCATCAGTGGGAGTTTTTAAATGAGAATGTGAGTTGTAACTTCCCACTATGTTTATAGTTGATTGTAAATTACTATCAATCTAATCACTATGATAGGGTGGATTTTGCAATTGATTTTTAAAACAAGAATTATCTTCTATACACAAGTTATCAGAAGATGATGCAATATCAGAAAACCATGGATATGGTTTTTTTACTATGAACATATTGATAGCAGTGCCTTCTTATTCTCTTTCTTATGTTTGATCAAATAGAGCTTGGGCTACTACACATTGATAGGGAGAGTGTGGCATCTTGCAAGCATCACACCAGGGAGTGTTCTCAACATAGTTGGCACTGTTCCTTTTTAAGAGATTTGGGGTTTACTTGGCTTTTGGGTTATCTTGTCCATTAGGGACTGGTTTTCCATTTCTCCATTTTGTCTTAGGGGCAGTCTCTTAGGTTAGGTTGTTTTTCATATATTTGGGTAGTGTACTTATTATCACAGTATCGCCCTCTATCATTTTTATCCATTTTGGTAGCAAGGTATTTTACTGCACTCACCAGTTTATCGACTGTATCATCTTCTTTGAAATTTTTGTTGGTTGACCCCTTTTCCTTCCAAAGTTTATTGTCTTCCCTCTTCCCCAATTTTCTAATGCTCTCCTATTAATCTCAATGCCAATTGCTATTTTATAAGTATCCCTTAAGGTTGTAGGGTTTTTATCTCTTAGTAGATAGGAAATTTTTCCATTAGAGACATTGATATAAGTAGTGAGGCATACTTCCTCATCTAACCTTAAGACTTGGAAAATTTTATTCATGGCCTTTTGAAATCTACTGTTAAAATCAGCCATGCTGTCATTTGGGAACTTTTTAATGTTATTGAATTCATTTAACATGTTTCCAAAATTTACATGTTCTCTATACTGTTCCCTAAAGGACTTTACAAATTCACCCCAAGAAGCAATACTATCATTAGGTACATTTCTTAACCAATCCCTAGCATCTTATGTTAATGACTGAACAAAAATTTTCATAATAACATCCTCATTTTCAATCTCAAAGTCAGTTATCTTATCACTAAAAGATTTTAGATGCTCTTCACAAGTAACAACATTATTTCTAGTGAACTTGGGGATTTTATCTCTTACCTCATTGGGGATCACATTAGGGTGAATAGGAACCTTCAAAAAAGAGAGCTTTGTATCTGTTCATGTGGACAAGCCTTCTTTGTAAATTTCCAAGTTCATTATTACCACTTGGTCCAGTAGCTCCTCCTTGATTTTGAACAGGTGGGGAACACTTTGCTTAAGGTTGGTGGTTTGAATGCTTGGGCTAGGACCACCAGGCTGAGCACTTGCACTTTGGCCATAATTTTTAACATTCAATTTCAAACCATAAGATTGCACTTTATGATTAGCCCCTTGATTACTTGGGATTGGGCCAATAGATTGCTTTTGTGGCTGTGTTCCATGATAAAATGGCATAGAGATACTTGCAGAAGTGTTACTAGTACCATGTAGAAAAGCTATTTTCATTCTCATGTCTGCTACAACAGCTTCTAATTCTAATTTCTCTAGTTGCTTGGCCAAATCCACTTTGTCTTTTCTAGCTTGTTCCAACTCAAGATCAACTTGAGATGCTCCTATAGGGATGGTCAATTTTTTCTTAGGCCCCTCTATAGTCACACCAACAACCTTTTGTTTACCTTTGTTGGGAACCTCCTTTGTATTTGTCTTAAGCTTCGCATTCTGCTCAATCTCATATGGGAACAGTTGCTTGATGACAAGCCCTTCCTTCTCAAATTCATCCTTGTTAGGATTTGAGATTTTATTTGGGGCTTTGTTCCTTAAATCATCAAGGTTACCAAACAATTCTAGATTCAAACCATTAACTTCTTGACTCAGGATTTTTGCCTTAAGGTCATTTCTTCTAGTCTCAACCAAGAGATCTTCTCTTTCCACTAATAATTCATATATATTTTGTCCACATTTCTTCTCTTCTTTAGCTATTTCCTTTTCTTCTTCTTTCTTTTTCCTTCTTAAAGCCATAATCTCATGCTGCAACTTATCATAATCATATGAAGTTGTTTCAGCAGTAGAGGTCTCTTCTAGTGGAGAAAGATTTTAATTTGCAGGAAAGAAACCTATATCAATATTTTCTCCATCCCTGAAGGGATCAAAGTTGGCATTATCTCTGTAAGTGTCAGTTAGTCACACGGTTCCTGCATCTTCAGATGAAGATGACTTTATTTCTGGAATGGGAGTCTCCATCCTCCCATTAGAGGTATAGTGGGAATCATGTTTAGATGTACCTCTTTTAGACCATTGTTTCCTTTGAGGTGTATGGAGATCCTCTCCAACATCCTTTTCAGGATTTTCTCTGTAGTATGATCTAGTATTCCTTTGTTGACTCATCTTAAAGAATAGACAAATATTTTCAAAATTTTTAATGTGCAACACTAGAGTACACAAAGATTAGAGTCACCACCTCTTTTCAGAGGACAAAAATATATAAAGATTGAGTATATTGTTCTGTCTCAGGTTTTGCCTTTTAGAAATAAGTCAAAACAAAACTTAGAGAACAAGATTTCTTGCTAATTCCTCACTTGGCAATCTTAAGAAAATTCTCCTTCACTTTTCATATCACTGCAAATCAACTCTATAACTTTCCTTGACAATATATACTGTATTAAGCCAGATATTTTGTAGTCATGAGTCACTCAATCTGAGACAAGATTCGTATCATTTCTAGGATCAAAAATTTAAAACAATGTGCGATAATAGATAAATAGAATAGATTTTCCTCTATCACTATGAGAAAAAATAGACTTATTCTCAATATTTAAAGGACAAAATATTTTATGAACATGACTCTTAGAACATTACAATAGTCCCCAGTAGAGTCACCAATTTGTTATCTCTTTTTCTTGCAGAATCAGTATATAGTAGTGAATGCTAGACTCTTTAGTTCCCAATTTAGATTCTCACAGGGAAAAGGCTAATTAACAAGGATGAAAGTCCTTCTACAATTTGGGCTCCACATACCGAGGTGGGTGTACCTTCAATAGACTACTATCTTTCAACAATTCTGACAGTGGATTAAGGATTCATTATCCTTCTTCTTTTTAAGCCACTTAGCTTAGGAAGGCTAGCCTATTGATTCTCTCTTCAAGGAATCACTAAGATGATTTGCACTTAATACAATTATCTAGACATGTATTTTAGGTAACATAAACATAAAGATTGATTAATATTTGATTGGTGATAACAACCACTTGTCATAATTTTGACTAGTGCCTAATCATGGTCCATAGAGCCAGAATGAAACATACATACACCAGGGATAGATTAATTGAAATAAAAATAAAACCTTAGATAGAATGCCTTACAGACTATCTACTCACCCTCACACCCCTGTATCAAATTCCTACATAAACCCTAACCCTCTATAATTATCTGCAAGATTTAAACCCTCCTTGAAAGCAACTCACAAATAATGACATAGCTACCTTATGACCAGTACATTTAAGATGCCTTACAAATTAAACATATAAGAGCTTATAGTAAATGCAAAAATACATCATTGGTATCAAAATGGAGTTTCCATTGTATTGTTATTAATATAAGCCTAATCTCAATACATTCAAATTGATTCAAAACCAAAGCCTAGACACAATTCAAAAGTCTACCTCGCAGTCTTATTTTTTTACCATCATTATAATATGTTACAACTTACTATATATAGCCAACACTAGTCATCTTGGAATCCTTAAAGATCAAGGTTGCAACAAGCTTCAGATGACTAGGCTAGAATAAAAAACTTGGAGAATAACAGGACAAAATAGCAAGTGGACAAAAAAACCACTTTTGTTACAAGATATTCCAACAGATTCTTTGTCCTATGGCCACATGGTGATTGCACTTTCCCTGCCTTTGGGGGGATCTACCATCTGGGACTCATTGCCTCTAATATTGGTGATGCATGATATCTATTTTCAACTACATCAAATACTCTTTTGTGCTTCCTCGTCTACCTGCATATCCTCTCCTTTACCTGGATCATTTATTGTGTACCTGTCCTTGCAGGAAGTATACACCTCATCACTTGGCCAAATGAAGCCAAGAACCTCATCTTTTCTAATATTGATTTTCTTCCATGTGATATGTGCCTTTTCTATCTCATCTGACCAGAATGCAAAGAATGACCTGGTCTTACTCACTATCTTAATTGTTTGAGAAAAAAGCAGGGTAGTCTCAAGAGTTAGTATACTATTTGTTCTGACTGCTAATGCTTCATTCCTTTTTTGGTACCACAACGCCTCATCTTTGATGTTTCCATTCTTCCTAAAGAGGTTTGGGAACATTTCATACTTATCCTATGAGTACTCCCTTTTTAGAAGTAGCACCTTCCTTATGACCATGTCTCTTCTAATATCCATATCCAAAATTAATTTTACACACTTGTGCGTGCCAGTTAGGACTATGTCAACATCATTACTTTTCTTACAAGAGGTGTGGAAAAATTTTAATTCCTCTATTTTCCCTCTCCACTGTCTTATCAAGTTATCTAGATTGTCTTTGTTTTCATGGTATTTGTTCATAATGTTGACAATCTTCTTACCTTGAGTGTAAATTGTAGTGGGTACTACTTCATGAGTACAAAGCATAAGAGCACTATGTATTTTATCTGCATACCTCTTCTTTACCCATGCTTCTACCTCTCTCAAGGCCACAGATTTCTCTACCCATTCTTTCTTCTGCTTTTCTAATTCTGCTCTTGCAGCTTTCAGCATTGCCCTTTCTTGTTCTAGCTCCTCTAGGATGGTGGAAGTAGATGGTGCAGGGGAAGGATGGTAGGTGATGATGGGACTTGATGAGGAAGGCTGGTGGGGTTCTTGTGTAATCCTCTTCTGAAGCATTATTTGTCTTGTTTGCCTCCCCTCTAGAAATGCTATTTCGTCATCCTTTTGCAAGGATTTAACCCTTTGATCATTGTATGATTTTAATACAAATTCATATTTTTGGTTCAAGTTGTTATAAGTCTCTTTCTCCTTTTCAACTACCTTCAAACTTAAATTGGCAGTTTGAAAAACAATGTTAGCTACCTTAATACCTGAGGTAGCATAAACTCTTTTAACAATGAGGCTTCCTGTATCCTCAGTTTGATCATCTTCTTTCATTCTTCTTTTTTCCTTCTTTTGCAAGGACCATATTGCCAAAGCTGCATGATCTTCACTAAAATGGGAACCAATTTATGCTCCAGTAGTGCATCAAAAACTATTGCCTCAGCTAAATACCACTAGGGCAAGATAAGGACTCCTTATTTGTTTACCAACTCCCTGCCCTCTTTGGGAGTGATTTTGTCAAATTTGGTTATTAACTCTTGTTTGACCTCCTTTTAAATATCAGCCTTGGGCTGATTTGGTTGGGCTTCTTGCAGCCTCTGGCACTTTTCTTTGAACTCATCAATGTGATTTCTCCATATAAATTGAATAAAGGTCTGTTGGATGAGTAAGAGTCGCCTTATTTTGAACTTTCCAAGTTCTTGTATCTTCATTGGTCAAAGCTTCACTCTGTTCATTTTTCCGCCTTGTTGGTCCTTCCAAGAGCCTTTGCACATTTGAGTCTGTCAAATCTAAGCTTTCGGCATCGCTTGTATCAGTTCGGTCTGTTTTAAACCGATAACATATCCTTTCAAGTCATTTGAATCACTTTGAACCTCTTCGAACTCCAATTCGAAGTAGTTCAAAGGAGTTCAAAAGCGGCCTAAGTCTTTTATTACTAACGATGTGTTATGCAGGAAAGCACGTGGCATTTTTCCTCTTCAGAGAGGTTGAACCTCTTTGAACCCCTTTGAACTCCGGTTCAAAGTAGTTCAAAGTAGTTCAAACAGACTGCCGGCGGGATCAATAATGATGGGATGACCTGACAAGATGAGCTGATCGACGTGGCATGATTTCATTGGCTGGGTCAGTGCACGGAAAATGAGGCAATCACTTGCACGGGTGGGAAATATTTGGTTTGAGATTGAATAATGATGATCGGAAAAGGTGGCAGATCCTGAAGAGTTAATTTGATTTGAAAGCATTTATTTCTCATCACCACTTGGTATCAAAAACCCTATTAATACTCGCATAACGGAGTATATTTCGCGCTTCAAATGACAACTAAAAATAGAATCTGGGTAAGTCATTTTTCCCTATTGTGCATTGCGGGGTCTTGGCGCTGGAAAGGTGGTCTGGTCAAATTTCAAATCATACAGGTAGCTTTTTCAAGCTCTACCTCTCATTTCTGGTTATTCCTTAAAATTCAATAGTTCAAGCAGTGGGCTGGTAGACTTTCATATTCTTAGGCAAATATGAAGTCTGTCATGCATTTCTTTGGCAACGTGAAGAATCTTGAATGTAGGGCCCCGGTCATAACAGACACAGATTTGTTAGGGGTTTCATTCGATACCATACCTTCAAAACTCTCAGCTCGTATTGACGAGGAGTTCATTATAGAAGTCTTAGCCAGTGGGTTATTAGAAGCGGCCGCATTCCCACCTGCCGCCGTTTGTCCAGAATTAGTGCAAGAATGTATCAACATATATGATGTAAAGTTGAAGAGTATTTTAAACATGGATGGTCAAACCCTAATACCTATGAACCGCGGGACCATTTCAGCAGTTTTTAAAATACCAGATGAAGGTCTTGTTAACTTTACGCCTACCCAGTCTCTGGCCCAATTCAGGGAAAATGTTGATAGAAACAGAAGCCACATAGCGAGAAGATGGACGGAGACCAACTATAAAGGAGGGTCGCGGTTGCCCAAATCCCTCACTAAGGATCACATGAACCCCCTGGTACATGATTTGGTCGTTCTCCTCCACCGATTAAAAGGTTCAGAACAGGCCCTATTCTTTGATGAGTGGATGTATCATTTTGTAGAGATTGTCTTAGAAGGAAGACAGCACATAGACTGGGCTGAGATCATAGCCGCATCTCTTCGGGATCAACTCAAACAGAATCAAATGACCAGGGAAGGGTTTTATATGTCTTCGTACCTAATGTATTGTTTGGCCTGCACTCAAAATCTATCCCCTATCCAGAAAGCTCCTTGGAATGAAAGCTTATTTATCTATGAGTATTTCCCATTACTGAGAAGAGATAAGGTTTAAGAGGATTACAGAACAATACATGATGTGTTCTGGGGGAAATTGCGTCAAGAACTGGCTAGCAGGCCGAACCAGAGGATTTCAGACAATGCTCAGAAATTGGTTAAAGTATTTGGTAGCTTTTACATTCAATTTCCCCGCTTTACTTATATTTGGGTAGGAGGATTCGAAGAAGAACCATTGAAGCTGCCTAGGTACGCTTTCGATTGTTTTATTCTTGCAGAGATTTGCAGGCAGCTGTTCATTGTTATTAAAACTGCTCTCCCGGAAGACAAGTGGAACTCTTTGTTCCTAGTGAAATTAGGCCATCTAATCTGTAACAACATGTTGGATGCATCTGTTGTGGGGAGTAATTTATTGAACTTCCACATGCCTTTCTATGACCGAAGGGTAGGTTTTGATAGCAAAGGTTTTGCCAGGCAGACCCTGGGATTAGGCAAATGCCCTTCTCCAAGCTACCATCTTGAGGATCTGTGGGAAAATCTTGGTGATGAGAAAATGATTTGGGAACGAGATCGAACCAGGCTTACGGTATCTCAGATTAGACTGCTGTAGTTGAAGTTTGATATCAGAAATATGGAAGATGATGGTTCAGAGGTTCCCCGTCCATCCGCCACCTTCTCTAAAGAAGCTGTTGTCCCGATCATCGATTAGAGCATAAAGGAATCTAGTGATATCAGACTCCGGGCCCGCAGCATTTTTGAGGAAACAGAGAACTGGATCGTGGCGAGGAAGAAAGGAGTTCAACTCCTTACAGATACAAGCCATAATACTGGGTCGCCTATTAAGAATGTAAAACAAGATCTTGCTAATAGCTCTCCTTTGTTATCAAATGCAGGTGAAAAAATACTATTGAAGGAGAAGATAGCCTCGGTGAAACACCCAACCGCACCAAGGTCAAGACCAAGGATGAGGTCTGAGAAGAAGAACCAAATGGCCTCAGAGGAACCTGATTATCTGGATGACGTCGGTGACCTCAATGATGAGGATCTCTCATTCACCCCTGACCACAAAGGGAAGATGCAGGAAGCCCTCACACACTGCCAAGACCTATCTCGGACTGCAGATACACTTGTAAAGACCCCCGACAACTGAATGGTGCCTAGTGCAGTCCCACCATGGCTCACTAATTCGGTTAACAAGAGGAAAAGCTTCAAGCCTCTGTCTATGCCAGTTAAAGAAATCCTTACGAGGTATGCAGCTTGCACTCTGAAAGCTAAAAGGATGAAGAGCGACGTGAGGTTAATAACGGACCCTTCTACAGGGAAAGTTACTACTGAAATTGCCACAGTGAGGCCTATGGGAGAGACACAAGATCCTGAGCCTGAGGATTATGAGATAATGAAGATGGAGTTGGGGGTGCTGAACAGAGACTCCCGCAATCACATTTTCAAATTCTCCGTGGATCATATGCTTGGACAGTCGCAGAAAGATGGCAGAGAGAAGCGGGAATTGAAGTAGATAGTTTCAACCATGGCAGAATTTCTCTCTTCATTGACTAAGAATGGTGCGATACCTCTAGCACAGGCTCATCAGGGATTCAACCCCAATTCGGCAGAAAGTCAAAAGCTGGTCAAACAGGTGCAGCAGGGTAGGACCTAGACAGAAGTTATGAAGGCATGGACAGACGACATCATAGCAGAAGGGAGCACTTTCATAAGAGAGTTCGTGAGCACCCATGTAGATGGTGAAGTACTCCTGGGGGAGATCCAAACTTTGATCCCAATATGGGAAGGCGAGGCGGGAAATTGTGCTGAGATTGTGAAGAGGGTACAAGAAATCGAAGATTATGGAGTGAAACAGTTTCTGACTGAGAATCCCATGAAGTTGGTCGACACGTGTATGTTGTTCATCCTAAAGAAAAACTTCAGCTGGAAGAACACATTGTTCGAGACAGCCATTTCTCAGATGCGAATCATGGAGAAAGCAGTGAAGGAGATTCACTCCGACACCTTGAAAGATATCAAAATAGTAAATCCCTCAGGCATTCTGCAATTGGAAGATGGGGATCAGGGATTCGATGCATTAGTGAAGTCCTTCATGGATGAAATGAATGCTTTCAAGGAGAGTGAAGCCCCGATGGTTCACGACCTCACGAGGACCACCAACATAGAAGCCATGCTAATCTTAAACCGGGGGCAATTGCCGAAGCAGGCGGAGAAAATCCAGAAAATGCGGTGGGAGAAAAACGCAACGCATGCGAAGTTAACCGCGTTGAAGAACTTGCATGCCCCGCCTACTCAGGAGATACTCTGTGTCTTCCGGTCATGGAAGCTGGTAAAGGTAGCCACATCAATAGATGCACAGGAAAACTGAATCGGATTCAGTTTTGTTTACTCAATTTACCCTGCTTTAAATCTTTTCTGGAAACTTGGTCGTAACTGATAACTATTTCTTACTTTGTTTGTGTCCAAGAAGCCAGGTTTTTTGGGAGGCTTTCTCGGACCGTTTAAACTATTTAAGCTGGAGCTTAAGACATTGCAAAGGGTTGGAATAGATTAGAATAGAGGGAAAGATAGAAAAAGTTAATAGTAGCATAAGTTCTTTTCTGTTTTTGCAGTAGTTTGAATGACTAATGATAACTGGACTTTGAGCCAGTCTTACCTGAATACTCGTGCATGAAATTATTTTGATCTTTGAATCAGATGGTGAAATATATATGTTCTACTTTGAGAGAGTTATATATCGATCTTGTGCATGTG
>MU227149.1:313038-329070 GCA_018584345.1 Thuja plicata | reverse complement strand
GAATGTGACAACATTAGGAGGTGTTTTAGAGAGAATTTTAGGATTAGGATTAGATTAGCATGGGTGAATGGGTTGAGATGGGTTAGAACCCAGGGTAGAAGTGGTTGAGGTGGGTTAGGTTAGGTTTTAAGGGAATATTAATAAATGAAATAAACTTATTTAATTCATTTAGAAATATAGGATTTAATTATTAAAACAACTTAATTGCTTTTTAATAATTAAGGGACTATAGCCATTTTAATTAAATTAAATAGGCTAGGGGAATGGGTTGGATTGCAAGTTATTATCTGATTTAGAGATTTATGTAATTCCTTCATATTAAATACTATAGCCATGTTTGATTTTGATTTGATCTGATTGGTCGATATTGATTTGAATTGTATGGCTATAGTAGATAATATAAATCAGTGATAAAAATCACCTAGGACATTAAATTGATTCAAAGAATTATGCCAAGCAGTAACAGGGTCGTTTGGACATAACTCTAGGGTATGATCACACTTAGGGAAAATAGGGTCTACAGTTGCGACAGACTGAAATTAGGTGGTTACAGGTCATACATGCTCCTTTTTCAGAGCATTTTTTTTATTTTGGATAGAATCTCCTAAAGTTTTCAGTGGCCCATCTATTTGCTAGTTTTGGTGGACATATTTTACATAAATTATAGTTTTTTCTGACTGTACCTATCTAATCCTTTATTTTTCAACTTCGGAGGCTTCATTCTAGCTCATACAGATACATTTTTAGGTGCAATATTTTTTAAAGTGCATGACTTATGGTAAATTTCCAGATTTGATATTAGATTGTAGGCCTATTTGGGTGAAAATAACACTTTAAGCATTTGGTCTATTTTGGCCTATTGTGGCACTTGTAATTGATTGGATCCTTGACTGATCTTGTGTATTATTTTTTTTGAGTTTTCTATAGCCTTATTTTGGCATTTATAATCATTGAAAATAGAAGTCCACTTTGCCTTGTTTTGCAAGTGGCAATTGTATACACACTAAGTATAAAGTGCCAAAAGCATCATTTTTTGGGGGGGGGGTTCTTTCATTGAGTGCATTTTGGGGGGTGTCATGATTTTTTGATCTCATTTTTTCACATGTGAGAAGTGCATAATGGCTAAAATCATGGAATATATAATTCATCCTATTGTTGTATTTTCATTGGGGATAATTATGCATCATGGGAAAAGGGCATCATCACATATTGTAGATGGATAAAAACCTTGCCTAATCTTTATGGACTCATTCCTAAGCCCAAGTCCAAAATCAAAAAAATGGCTTGGTGTGAAATGAATTTGAATATTAGGGGATTGATTGCTTATATCCTTGGTCCATCCTTATACTCTAAATTCAAAACAAAGCTAGAAGATATAGAGTGCCTACGCACATGTTGGATCATTATTTGGGAACACTTTGGAGATCCACATGTTCCTCCATTACTAGAAGATCTCATTGCAAATTGTATTATTCCACTTGATGATGTAGATAATATTCCCTATGATTAGCATACCTTATGGTAGATTGAAAATATTGCACAAATTGAGAGTCTTGATGATCCAAAGAGTCCACCTACTACTCCTACTTCTCCAGTTGAGATTTTTTTCTGCTACAACCATCAATGATTGTAATTTAATGCAGGAGGATATTCTTTGTGATTCAATGCAACAGGATATTTCTTGTGATTCAGTACAGTAGGAGATTCCTTGTCTTCCAATTATAGTTCCTTGGGATGACTACTTGGCAGATATTGCAGGTTTGTTTGTGGGGTCCTACATTAAGGATTTGGGAGAAACTATTGATGACATTCATCTTCTCTTTGATGAGGATGATCCTTCTTCAGTTGTTGTGAGGGAGCACTCTGACCCTCATCTTCATTCTCCACTTGATCCTTCTTTTGAGTTTGACATTTTTTTGGATCATTTGGTACAACAGTTGGAGGAGGTCTCTTTATCTTCAGAGAAGACATTTGAGTCTTCGGAGATTAGCTTTCATGAGTCTCAAACTTCACTTGAGATTTCACATTGCATGGTTCAGGTTGATCATACTCATGTGTTGGATATTCCTATTTAGTTTCCTAAGACATCATACATTTGAAGGATTCTTCCTTGAGATTGGGGTGGATTCATTGATACACCTATGACATTGTTTCTTCCTATAGGGAAGAACATCATTCAATTTTCATAGAGAATATTATACATTGATCCAAGAGTATCTACCTTGGGTGTACATTCTACAATGAGGGGAGGCTTCTTTATTTCTCTTCCTACTTATTTTGAGGAGACATGTTTCTCTTTGGAGCTTGTTCACAATCAAATACCATTGATGCCTTGCATGTCACCTTCTATTAGGTATGTTCTTGATTGGTTTGCGGTATCTTCATCAACCAAGGAAATTGCAACACATGAACACACTTCAGAGACTTCATACTTTATTCAGATTCCCCTTCCTTCTAACTATATACAATGAGAATCATTCTTTCATTTTTACTTGGTCTATCTTATTCCTAAGAGGAGAAATGTTGTTTGTAGGCATTGGACTATGGTTTTCCTTCAAGCACTCACCATCCTTGGAGGAGATTATTCATTATGGGGGTATCATGTCTCCTTTTTTCCTTCCTATGGGGGGATGTTTTATTGCATATGCATGAGGTATGCCATAATGGGGGGTCTTTATTACTCCATCCAGCCATGAATCTTGTGTGTTTTTCATCTCTCTTTTGGGGGAGGGTTTTTCCATGAGGTTTTCCCTCTTTCTCTGTTTTATGAGAGATTGCATTGCTTTTTCTCTTGCATATTGTACATTGGTACCTAACATGGCCTCGTAGCTGGGACCCATCATGCATTGTCATCTAACATTGTGATTTTAAGTGCATTCCCCTAAGTTGCACTTAAGGGGGGTTTTGGTGTAATTAATTATTCTTAATCACACTTTACTTAAGCTTACTTAGGATAATGTATTTCATAGTAGTTTGTATATGAGACACTTAGGAGCTTGCATCTTATTTTAGCACATGGTGTAGGAGAAATTCCACTTTATGTGGTGATCATTGTTACCTCATTCCACTCTATGTGTGATATTCACCTTTAGTACTCTTATCACATTATTATCCTCTCATTTTTGCACATGTTTGTGCATACTTCAATGTAAAATGAAGGATGATCCACCTTTTGTAGACATGTGATTCCACCTTGTGTGGTTGATAAGTTATCATGCATTGCCTATATATTCAGACACATGTACTTTGTATTAATTCAATGTATTTCATTATCATTTGATCAATATTGAATCAATCATTTGATCATATTATTTTTTCTATCTCTCTTGTGTTATTAATTGAGCTTCTAGATCTTGGCATTTTCATTATTTTCCTTAGGAAAATTCTTACAAAAATCCCTAACTAGAGTGAATACAAGACCACATTTTAATCCACCTGATTATGATTGATCAGCTAAGGAAATAAAATAATTGCTGACAGAGTATGAGGATATAATTTTAGATAATGTACCTGATGGATTTCCACCTATGAGAAGTATTAGTCATTGCATGGATTTAATCCCTAGAGAAATTTTTCCTAATAAAGAAGCACATCGGATGACACCAACAGAAAATGAGGACTTGAATAAACAAGTGCAAGAATTATTGAAGAAAGGATTGATCAAAGAAAGCTTGAATCCTTGTGCAGTACTTGTAGTATTAGCACCAAAGAAGAATGGAGAATGGAGAATGTGTATTTATTGCAGAGCTATAAATAGGATCACTATGAAATACTGGTTTCCTTTTCCTAGGATGGATGACATAATGGATTGTTGAGTGGAGTGAAGTATTTTACAAAGATTGATTTGAAGAGTGGATATAATCAAATCATAATCAAAGAAGGGGATGAGTGGAAGACTGCATTTAAGATAGATGAAGGATTGTAAGAATGGTTAGTGATGTCTTTTGGATTTATTAATGCATCAAGTACTTTCATGAGGTTGATGAATGAGGTATTGAAGAAATTATTGGGTAAGCTTGTGATTGTTTATCTTGATGACATTCTAATTTTTAGTAAAATCAAGGAATATCATTTTTTGCATCTAAGACAAGTATTGCAGAGATTGAGAGAAGAGATATTATTTATAAACATCAAGAAGTATTCTTTCATGAGGGAAGAGATAGTATATTTGGGTTTTTTGATATATGTAGAATGATTGAAGATGGATCCTGAGAAAGTGAAAGTGGTTGTTGATTGGCCTACATCTACTAGTGTTGGAGAAGTAAGATCATTTTATAGATTGGCTATTTTCAACCAAAAGTTCATAAGGAATTTTAGTTCAGTTTTTAATCCTATGACTAAGACAAAGAGAAGAGATAGAAAATAATTCAAGAGGACACATGGAGTAGATAAGATTTTTGAGCTTTTGAAACAAAAGGTGATTGAACAACCTATGTTAGCTTTACCAGATTTCAATACAGTATTTCAAGTGGACTATGATACAAGTGGAAATGCAATTGGAGCAGTGTTAAGTTGAGAAGATAGACTTATTACTTATTTTAGTGAAAAATTGAATGATGCTAAGAAAAGATGTTTGGCTTATGATCAAGAATTTTATGTCATATTTCAAACTTTGAAGAAATGGAGACATTATTTGTTTCCTAAGGAATTTGTTTTGTATAGTGATCATCAAGCATTACAATATTTGAATAGTCAAACTAAGTTGAATCAGAGACATATGAGATGGGTTGAATGTTTGTAGAGTTATACATTTGTGTTGAAATGTAGGAGTGGTAAATCAAATAATTGTGTTGATGCTTTGAGTAGAAGAACTTTGCTGACTGAAATGAGATTTTAAGTGTTGGGAATTGATGAGTTGAAGACTTTGTATGAGGAAGACCTGATTTTGCATATCCTTGGAAATATTACAAAGAACCTATTGTGGAAGACAAAAGAAAATGGTTGAACTATTTCATTTAGGATGGTATGTTATTTAGAGGAATTTAGTTGTGTATATCGAGGAGTTCTATGAGAGATAATTTGATTAAGGAAAAGCATTGTGGAGATTATCTAGACATTTTGGTATTGAAAAGATAGTGGCTTTGGTGAGTGAGAATTACTTTTGGCTGTAGATTCATAAGGATGTAAGGAAGTTTGTTCAAGGATGTAGAATTTGTCAAGTTGCAAAAGGAATTAGTCAGAATACTAGATTGTATACACCTTTGACAGTGCCAACTAGACCTTGGGAGGATATTAGCATGGATTTTGTAATTGGGTTACCAAAGACACAAAGAGGTAATGTTTCTATATTTGTGGTGGTAGATAGATTTTCTAAGATGTCATATTTAATTCCTTGTAAGAAGAAAACAAATGTAGTACATGTAGTTGACTTATTTTTCAAGGAGATTGTGAGATTGCATGGATTGCCTAAGAGTATAGTTTCAGATAGAGATAGTAAATTTGTTGGTTATTTTTGGAGGACACTTTGGAAGAATATGAAGATTGATTTGAAGTTTAGTTATACATTTCATCCATAGACATATGGACAAATAGAGGTAGTGAATGGGATTTTGGGAAACTTATTGAGATGTTTGGTTTGAGAAAAGCTTGAAAATTGGGATTTAATCTTAGCACAAGCAGAGTTTACATATAATAATTCAAAGAATAGGAGTATAGGGAAGACACCATTTGAGATAGTTATTAGTTTTAATCCTAAGGGAGTATCAGAATTTAGGGGTATTAGTCATCAGAACAAGAGGAGTGTTGAAGAAGAATAATTTGCATTACACATGAATGGATTATAGGTTCAGATAAAACAACATTTGGAGAAGATGAATCAGACATATAAGGAGAGGGTGGATATCAAAAGGAGACATAAGGAATTTGATGTAGGGGATGAAGTAATGGTATATTTGAAGAAGGGAATATTTCCTATTGGAACATATAATAAGTTGAAGATGATAAATTTTGGACTATGTAGGATCTTGAGGAAATTTTATTCAAGAAATGCATATGAAGTGGAGTCACCAAAGGACATGGAAATTTCACCTATGTTCAATGTTGCAGAATTGTATGAGTATCATGAGTCATATTTTTGTGAGGGTAATGGATCATAAGTTAAACAACAGTATCCTAAGAAGTAGATGGATGAGATAGCAGAGTTTTTGGATTGCAAAATTGGAAGTACAATAGTTAAGCAGTATAAAGAGTATATTTTTAGATGGAAGGACACACCAGTGAAAGATTCATCATGGATTTCTAAAGTTGAGGTTGACTATCTTGGTTTTCCTTTAGCCCTAGAAAAGTGAGAGTATCACTTTTCAAATAACCTCGAGTGTCTGATGCAAGAGTATCTTGGGATCTTGGCAAGCTTGCATCAACCAAAAACATTTGTTTTATGTTTTATTGTTTGATTAGTCTCCAATTTTCTTTCTGGATTCATTCAGTTTGGATCTTTTGTAGTTGCAATCCTTTAAACTTTTTCATGGCATCCTCTTGAACCTTTCCCTAGGTTTGTGCTTCATTTGGTTACTTTGCACATGAGATCTTGCATATTCTTGGTCAGACTATATTTGTTACTCCAATTGCACATTGAAGTTGTCATTAGTTATCAAGTAGACATAATGGACAGACGGTAACAGAGTCACAATAGGATAGTTGGTATATTCACCATAGTGCAGAGTTAACTGAAATGCAAGCTAAATTATAATTCAAAGTTCATTTTAGATCTCCAATTGAAAGTATGAAATTATAAGAGTAATGAGCTAAAATGCATTTAAAATCTCTAAGAATATGAGCAGCATAAGATTGCAAAATGAAATTATAAAATTAGGGGCCCATTGAGCTCAAAATTCATTACTTTTATAGAAGAATTTTAGGAATGAGAGGTTAGGATTGATTTGTGAAGAGAGGTGGAGATTGAATCCTTGGTGATCCATGTGAGGTGATCCAAGTGATTTAACTCTCATTGGCTAGGGAATTGACTTTCCCTTTTGCAAGTGAGGAGTTGTAATTAGGATTTTATTTAATTCCTTTTAATTAATTACCTTAGCCACGTATTTGTTTTTTATTATTTGATTGATTTTATTTGATTTAATTGACTAAGGCAATTAATGTAAATTAGTGATAATATCACTTAGGAGATTAAATTTGATTTACATGAATTATGCCAATTAATTGAAGAATTGTCTTGACATAATTAGGGGTATGATCACACTTAAGGAAAATAGGGTCTTTGGTGAGAGCATACCAAATTAGGGTGGTTTTATTTTCCCCTCTTTGAATTGATGTGCAAGCAATGCATTGATTCAAAGAATGATTGATATTGACTTCAGAAAGTTTGAGAATTCTCCACTTGATTGAACAAAATGTCTGATGAGATCAGTCTCACACTTGATTGAATTAAGACTGATAGTATTTGTTGTAAATACAATATGGGAAAGCAAGATGCTAAGAGGGGGGGTGAATCAGATCTTCAAATTTTATCTCTTAAAACAAAATGATCCATAATCATACATAAATGTAATTAATCTATCATCTAGTAGCATTCATGACAGTAAATAAATAACACAAGACACAGAATTTTGGTAACCCAGAAACCCAATAAGGTAAAATTGGGGTGGGGATGACACCCACAAAATCTTCACTACTGTAGCAATAAAGTGTGCCTATTAGGGCTACAAGATTTAATCACAATATGTAATCTACCTGGTCAAAGGTCTACCTGGTTAAGAGCTACAGATCATTACAATCTACCTTGTAAAAGGATTTAAACTTACAGCAAAGTAAGAACTCAGATAAGAGATTTAGAAAGGTGTGGTAGAACCACTCTATTAAGAGATTTCACCTAATACACTTGTTAGAATTTTTCAAGATCTGATACTTCAATATGCACTCTAATGCTGATAACGGATCTCCTCTTTTCAATACCTTCTCTAATCTCATAATCTGATATATCTTTTCTCTGCTGCTCACTGCACTTTCACTTTGCTAGATCTATGCTTCCTCTATCAAAACAACCTTTGCACATCTCTCATGTACGCATACACCTTCTTTCTCTGTGTACTCACTTAATTAAGGTAAGAAACAATCTTCATATACTTTATGGATCTGGTAATTAGATCTAGATCAACGATCAGGATCAAATGCTTATGTCACTTAGGTAATCCAATTTTCTAATTGGCTCCATGTCATGCAGTGGGATCAAATAATTAAATGCATAATTATCCCATTAAAAATATTAAATTCTTAGATAATTCATCCCAAAATAATTTACCTTTAAATTAGTGTCAATCCTGACATACATAACAAAAATGTCTTGCTTGGCACAAAAAGACTCTAGCACTCAGCATGGACCGAACTTGGTAATTGTGTGACTCGAAAACTATTATCTGCTAAGAAATGAATGTGTCAGATAGCTTGGCCTATACTAGATAACTCGGCCATGGTGATGACCGGCTAAAACTACCTAGATAAATGACTAAGTGTGGGACACTAATGATCAACAAAACTTAGAGATCAACAATCTCCCCCTTTGATATTAGTGGAAAAAAAACTTATCATTTACATTCAAAGAATTTTCCTAAGTACACACTTTACTCCCCCTTAGATCATCCTTCATACTTCATACATTATCTACATAATATACATGCCTTCAGCAAAGATATTTATACATGTTTCTATCTTTTTTCTGTTTCCTGTCCTTTGCATGTTTCCTGTCTTGTTTCCCCCTTGTTTTTGTCACTAATAGTTGTGGGGGGTTAAGTTGTATTTTTCCAAAAATGGTTTATGAAGCTATAAAATCAATGCAAAATATGTATCCCAACTATCCTTAACAAACTTCATAACCTCCAACTTAACTTCTAGCTCGGCAGCTAGACTTACCAAACTATTTGTAGTAGAGAGATGAGAATCTCTCTTGACCAATTATATTATAGCTGTGAGTTCCTTCTACATAACCTCCAGATGAGGTATCAAATTAGCCTGGATTGTTATTAGTTTGGCCCTAATTCGACCATCTTCAGCCATAAGCTCGGCTAATCTCCTCTGTCCATGAGTAAATCTATCAAAATGGATGGAGCTAGAACTAGCATCCATGCTCAATGAACTTTCTATTGACTTCATATCTAAATGCAACTTCTCAATAAGATGTTGATTCTCTTTTGTAAATAATGTATCATGACATAATATTTTGTATAATGAAAAGACATTATTTGCAACTTCCTCAAGAATCTCAACAAGAGAAGAAAGTTCAATCTGTTTGGTGGCAATCTCTCCAGATATCTTCTCCAAGACTTTGTTCTCAAATCTTCTCTCGGACCATTGCATCAATTTTTCATTGGCCTCAATATTTTCATCAGTCACTTTCTGCACAATGTGAACTAACTGTTCTAGCATTGGTGCTTGCTGATTTTCATCTTCCATATCAAAAGCTTTAACAAAAATATCCTTTATATCATGCAGAACTTGCTTCTTCTTTTGTTCCCTCTTCATTTCTTCTTGTTTCTTCTTCCTCTTCAATAGGTCTTGAAGGGTCTGAATCTTCTCATATGTCAAACTCTTAGGATCCCATTTAGGAATCACAATGACTTCATCTAATGTGACATTTAAGCTTGGTGACTTTTTCTTGTTTAACTTCCTCTTCTTGATCTCTGGTGAGCTAGAACTCGGCTCAAGTTCTATGATCTCTTTCCCTTTGTCAGTATGAATTTCAATTGTTGCCTTCATCTGAGTCAATATTTCCTGCTGATCAAGTATACTTGCTATTTTGCGTCCAATGGGAGTAGATGTTGCAGAGTGTGGTAGATCCACCAACACTTGTATAGCCTCTTATTCTATAGGTTTATTTGCAATTTCTTCCATCTTATATCCACTCTCTAAAACTATTTGTACAACCTCTAAAATAGGTGGATTAGTATTGATTACCTCCTTTTCTCCTTCTATCTTTGTCTCGGCCTCGGTTGTACGAATGGGAAATTGCACACCTATGTCTACCGGCTCATTCTTATCCTCACCATCCACATTGTTGTTCTCTCCAAGTGTAGTGTCAATGGGACTATCCATTTTCAAATCTATAGTTTTCCCATCTCATGTTTTCTCTTATGATTCAACCTCAATCTCTTCTTGATCATTAGCACTTTCTTCTTCCATTTCCTTCAACTCTAAGGTGCCTTCACCTTTCTCATCAGCCTTCTTAGTGATTAATCCAAAGGTTTCCTTCCATATTCTGGTGCTTTGTTGAACTAATCCTTCAAAATCATTCTTCAGTATTGCATAGGCTCTTTTTTTAGGAATTAACTTCCATGATATTGTTAAATGAATTTTTCTATCTATTTCTTGGTTAGATCAAGGATAACCTTAGCTAGAGTTCCTTCCCTAATCTATCTTTGGGTCATTAAAGCATACTACTACTTTTGTGATAAAATATCATAAAGGTCTGTAGGAATAAGATTTCCTATTTCTACAAGGGTCATCTTGTATGTATACATCATATCCATGCTTCCTAAATCTTGTGTTTGTTAGCTATGCTTTTCTTCCCATACTTGATAAATTTAAATCATGCTAAACCAGCTGTACTCCTAATATTCTTGCATACCTCATCAATATTGGTCATTGGTTTATGTGATGTTGTAGGTATGTTGCTAGGTTCATCAGTATTTGTCTTCTCCTCATCTTCTTCATCACTCAGGATTAGTTTTCTCCTCGATATTTTCTGAAGTATGCTCAGCAATGCCTTAGTTTGAACTTGTTTTCTCTTTGCTGAACTTCTCTCATTAGCATTCTTCTTTGTATACACCTTTGTTGACTCGGCTTGTGCTGAAATAGTTGATGCCCTTATCCTAGGCCGATTAGAAACTAGAGGGGTAGCCTTAGGTTTTTCTTGACTTTGTTTGGTTTCCTTGGAAACTTCTGGTTACTTCCCTTTTCCTTTCACAGTGATATTTGTAGGAGATTTGATTCTGAGTAGTTGATTGATTGTATGTTTGTCATTGATGACAACATATAATACACAGTAGTAATTCTATATGTACTTGTCAGAATGATGATATGAAGACTTACGAGGATAGATACATGTTGTTGACATGTTTATTATGTTATGTTCAAACACACAGACTTAGATATGATGTTTAAGTAAAGTTATGTAATTTTGTTATTGGCAGTTATAGTTCTGGAAGTGTAACGGTTTAGGGACAATGTATATCACATGTTTCTTGAGTTGTGCCTATCTTCTGTATATGCATGTTTATATTCATGATTAGTTATGAGTTGATGATATTAATCCAAAGGCACCAAACATGTTTTAAGAAGATTACAAAGTTAGAGTTAAATTGGTGAGGCCAACTCAGTGAAGTGTCGCGTCTGTTCAGTTTGACTTGTGTGGACTTAATATTGTTTGCATGCTTAGTTAAGTTGACTAAGGTGTTGTTGAAGTGTTTCTAAGAGCCAACATGACCTTCTAATTTAGATAAGATACTTATAGTATTTTTTTTGTGAATGCTAAGTGTGAATGATATGAAAAGAGAAGAAAGATGTACAGAGCAGATTATCAGAGTTGGTTCATTCATCAAGAGTCTATGTGAAGAAGAAGTGAAAGATTGCAATACACTGGAAATGATCAAGATAGTGGGTCTACTCTACAGTTTATCATTAGATATAGTGCATATCTATTAATCAGAAAGTTTTATCCTTCACCATCAAGCAGTGAGCTTTTGGATAGTGAGTCCACCACCCCTAACAGGGTTATTTGTAAAAGACTCCTAACAGGGTTCGACCCTTAACTAGGTCACTATACTTATAGCATTGTAATGTACAACTCCTAACAGGGTTGAAATATCTTCTAACATGGATTACTATAAGAAAGTATAGTTTATTGTGAGTGCATATTCCCACCGGGGTTTTTACCATTTGGTTTCCCCATAATCAAATTGTATGTTGAGTACTGTGTTATCTGATTAAGCATTTACTTTGTTTTATTCTAAAGTTAAAGAAGTAAAAAGAACTGAAGTTACTGATAACTGATTCACCCCCCCTCTCAGTTATCCTTTGAGACTATTCTAACAATTGGTATCAGATCCAAGTGCCTTGGAGAAGAAGCCTAACAGCTTAAGGTAGATCAGATGTCTTACTTTAGAAAAGAAAGCCCTAAGTTCGATGGAGAAAATTATTTGGATTGGAAAAACAAAATGATAACACATCTACAATGTGTTGGATTTGAGATCTTTGAAATTGCCACACAAGAAGTTGTAATTCCATCTCTTAAAGACCTTGCAAAGGATGATGCTACTAACAGACAAAAGGATATATTTACACATAATGCTATTGCTAAAGAAACCCTAATTAGCGCCTTATCTGACAATGAATTTTTTGAAATCAAGAAGATTGACAGAGCATATACCATATGGAATTATTTAGAAGATATGTTTGAAGGAGATATTCAAGCAAAGAATGCACACAGAAAGACATGGAAAAAGAAATACATTAGTCTTGAGATGTTACCTGAAGTAAACATTAGAGCTTACAATCAGAGGATAAATGAAGCAGTATCTGGAATTAGAAACAATGGTGGAGAAATATCAGAAGAAGATATAATAGACAAGTTGCTAACTAATTTGACATTAGAATATGAAAACAAGATCAGTATTCTAGAGGAAACCATGCAATTCTCACAAGACTTCAAGAGAGAGACCTTGATCAAAAAAATCTCTGCATTTGAGATATCAAGATTGAAGACTGAACCTAAAAGTGAAACAGCTTTCAAAGCCTTAGTCCATGGTAAGAAATCCTTGCACATTTCCAGTCATAATGAGAAAGAAGAAGTTGATGAATAACTAGAAAAAATCACTGCTATGATTGCTAGAAGAGAAAAGAAAGATAAAGGAAAATATGAAGGAAAATTTCCATTCAAATGTTTTTCATGTAACAAGATTGGTCACTTTGCATCTAAGTGTCCCACAAGAGTCAATAAGTTCAGATCTGACTACAAACCCAAATATAAGAAGGAATGTTATCATGCTGAAGAAGGTGTAACTAATGAATATTTAGGAGAAGATGAAATTGGATTCATTTCCCTTAGAGATATGGAAAGGTTGCTTGAGGAAATGGACATTGAAGATGAAAAGGAAGAACAAGAGCTAGCCCTAATTTCCAAAGCAGACATCAAAACTGATTGGATCATTGATAATGGATGCTCCCATCATATGACAGGTGACAAAGATATATTTATTCATTTCAAAAAATACAAAGGTGGTATGGTTAGATTTGGAGATAACACTCCTAAACCTATCATAGGCAGAGGTTCTATCACTTTGGATGGAAAAAACAAGACAGATGATGTTCTATATGTTGATGGATTACATCATACCTTGTTGAGTGTTGGACAGCTACTTGACAAGGGTTATCATTTGGAGTTCAAAGAAAACAAGCGCATCATTAACAACAAGGATGGAGACATGATTGCATCAAGCTCTAAAATAAAAGGTAATGTTTTTCATATCAATTCTGATGTAAGTTGTTTTGTTGCAAAATTAGATGACAGTTGGCTATGGCAAAAGAGACTATGTCATATCAATTTTGATAACATAGTAAAGATCAGTAATGTCAAGGCAGTTAGAGACCTACCAAGTATTGCAAGACCAGTTGACACAGTATGCAGGGAATGTGTTATGGGTAAGCATGTAAGGAGTTCTTTCA
Organism: Thuja plicata; assembly: GCA_018584345.1. Lineage (NCBI taxonomy): Eukaryota > Viridiplantae > Streptophyta > Pinopsida > Cupressales > Cupressaceae > Thuja > Thuja plicata. The sequence continues at coordinate 315,402 of MU227149.1, read as the reverse complement.
GAAGCAAGCATAACTCAGCTAAGAACAAATTGGACCTAATGCATACAGACTTATGTGGTCCTAATCAAACAAGATCATATTATGGAGGAAGGTATTTCATTTTGTTTTTTGATGATTTTTCAAGGATGATGTGGGTTGTGTTCTTAAAGGAGAAGTCTGAAGCCTTTGAGAAGTTCAAAATATTCAAAGCCAAAGTTGAGAATGAATCCGGATTAAAAATGAAATGTCTGAGATCAGATACAGGAGGAGAGTTCATCTCTGATCAATTTTATGATTATTATGAAGAACATGGTATTAAAAGACAATTGAATGCACCTAGAACCCCTCAATCGAATGGGATTGTAGAAAGGAGGAACATGATCATACTTGATACAACGCACACTATGATGATTAAAGGAAAAGTTTCACACACCTATTGGAGAGATGCAGTGAACACAACAATATATACTATCAACAGAACTCAATTGAGGCCAGGCGTAGATAAGACATCCTATGAACTTTGGTTTGGAAATGTACCTACAATAAAGTATTTCATAATCATTGGCAGCAAGTGCTACATCAAGAGAGATGATGGCGTTGGTAATTTTGATGCCAGAAGTGATGAAGGTATTTTCCTTGGTTATTCTACTAAAAACAAATCATATAGATGTTTCAATTTGAGATTAAAGAAGATAATTGAAAGCACACATGTTAAGATTGATGAAAATTTTATGGTTCAAGAGAAGTAGTATGAATATGCACCTATGATTGAAGATGAACCCAGACCTAGCAGAAAAGATAATGTTATTAAAGAAATGTTTGATTGCATTGATGTCTCATGTAATGACCCTAAATCAAGCAGAGAAGAATCATAGATTACAGAAGAAGATGACACACCTAAGGTTCCAAAATTCACATCCAGATACCATTCTAAAGATGACATCATTAGAGATCAAAGTAGCAGTGTTTTGACCAGATCTAAAGCAAAAGGACTAGCAATGGATGAAGAGGTATGTTTACTTTCACAGATTGAACCTTTAAGTGTTGAAGATGCTTGTAATGATTCTGATTGGAAGAATGCAATGAAAGAAGAATTAGATTAGATAATAAAAAATTACATGTGGGAATTGGTCCCTAGATCCAATGACAAAAATGTGATTGGAACAAAGTGGGTATTTAGAAACAGGATGAATGAAGATGGTATAGTAGTAAGAAACAAAGCAAGATTGGTATGTAAAGGATATGCACAAAGAGAAGGAATAGGCTACACTGATACATTTGCCCCTGTGAGAAAATTGGAAGCCATTAATTTGTCCTTGGCATACGCAACATTCAAAGACTTTAAAGTTTATCAAATGGATGTAAAATAAGCTTTTTGGAATGGTGACTTGAATGAAGAAGTTTACATAGAACAGCCTGAAGGATTTAATCTCTCAGATAAACCAAACATGGTATGTAGATTGGAGAAAGAACTCTATGGTCTTAAATAGGCCCCAAGAGCTTGGTATGAGAGACTTGATGGTTATCTTACCAAGATTGGATTCAAGAAAGGAGCAATAGATTATAACCTATTCACAAGAGAAACACATGATAGATTATTGTTAGTTTCTATATTTGTTGATGACATTATCTTTGGGGGTAATGACAAGCTCAGTAAAGCATTTGCAAAACAAATGCAGAATGAATTTGAAATGAGTATGATTGGTCCTATAAAATTCTTTTTGGGACTGAATGTAAAAAAAAAAAGATAAAGATATATTCATTAACCAGTCAAAATATGTGAAGGAAATATTGAAGACCTTCCAGATGGAGGACTATAAACCAATATGAACTCCCATAATAATAGGAAGCAAGCTTTCAAAGGATGATGACTCCACAGTAGTTGATAAAACATTGTACAAATATATGATTGGTAAACTCATTTATCTAACTCAATCTAGACCTGACATATCTAATGCAGTTGGCATTGTTGGAAGATTTGCAGCTGAACCCAAGCAGAGTCACCTAATGGCAATCAAGAGGATATTCAGATATCTAAAGGGAACTAAAGACTATGGTTTAATGTATCCTAAATTTGAGAATGTAAAGCTTCATGTGTATACAGATGCAGATTGGGAAGGTTGTATTGATGACAGGAAGAGCACTTCAGGAGGAGCAGTATTCATTAGAGATAGGTTGGTTTCTTGGATAAGCAAGAAGCAGAACTGTATTTCTCAGTCAACAGCATAAGCTAAATATGTTGCAGCAACACTAAATTATTCAACCATGGTTTGGATCAAGCAGATGGTTAAAGACTTTGGCATTCAGGTTGATTATCCTATTGTTATTCATTGTGATAATACTAGCACTATCAACATGTCTAAGAACCTTGTGATGCACGCAAAG
>MU227149.1:300672-312988 GCA_018584345.1 Thuja plicata | reverse complement strand
TATTCATTGTGATAATACTAGCACTATCAACATGTCTAAGAACCTTGTGATGCACGCAAAGACAAAACACATAGAGATCAAGTACCATTTCTTAAGAGAAAAGGTTGCAGACAAAGAAGTTAAATTAGACTATGTAAGCACCAAAGAACAGTTGGCAGATATTTTCACAAAGACCTTATCAAAGGATACTTTTGAGTATGTCAGGGAAAAGTTGGGAGTCATTCCCTCTCCCGAGTCTGTTTAGAAGAAGTAGCAAGAACATCAGTCATTAAGTGACTGATGAATGGTTCACTACTCTACTTCTAGAGTAGTACCTGTACCTAAAGATCTATGGCACCCTTTTCCATTGATGTCAAAGGGGGAGTAAATAGTAAGGGGGAGTATGTACTAAGGGGGAGCATATACTCTGGGGGAGTATATACATGGAATAGAAACACAGACAGTGGAACTACAACAGTTTAGAGAAATCTTTTAATGAGGATATTGAGAAGATTGTAAAAGAAATAGGACACCATGAACAAAGGATGTTTTTGATATCATATGTTGCCATCAATGTCAAAGGGGGAGATTGTTGGAGATTTGATTCTGAGCAGTTGATTGATTGTATGTTTGTCATTGATGAAAAAATATAATACACAGTAGTAATTCTATATGTACTTGTCAAAATGATGATATGCAGACTTGCATGGATAGATACATGTTTTTGACATGTTTATTATGTTATGTTCATACACGCAGACCCAGATATGATGTTTTAGTAAAGTTATGTAATTCTGTTATTGGCAGTTACAGTTCTAGAAGTGTAACGGTTTAGGGCCGACATATATCATGTGTTTCTTGAGTTGCGCCTATCTTCTATATATGTGTGTGTATATTCATGATTAGTTATGAGTTTTTGATATTAATCTAAAGGTGCCAAATGTGTTTCAAGAAGATTACAAAGTTAGAGTTAAATTGGTGAGGTCGACTCAGTGAAGTGTTGCGTCTGTTTAGTTTGACTTGTGCGGACTTAATATTGTTTGCGTGCTTAGTTAAGCCAATAAGGTGTTGTTGAAGTATTTATCAGAGCCAACATGACCTTCTAATTTGGAGAAGATACTTATAGTAGTTTGTTTGTGAATGCTAAGTGTGAATGATACGAAAAGAGAACAAAGATGTACAGAGCAGATTATCAAAGTTGGTTCATTCATCAAGAGTCTATGTGAATAAGAAGTGAAATATTGCAATACACTGGAACTGATCAAGATAGTAGGTCTACTCTATATTTCATCATCAGATATAGTGCATATCTGTTATTCAGAAGGTTGTAGCCTTCACCATCAAGCAGTGAGCTTTTGGATAGTGAGTCCACCACCCCTAACAGGGTTATTCGTAAAAGACTTCTAACAGGGTCCAACCCTTAACCAAGTCACTATAATTATTGCATTGTAATGTACAACTCCTAATAGTGTTGAAATATCTTCTAACAGGGATTACTACAAATAATTATAGTTTATTATGGGTGCTAATTCCCATCGGGGTTTTTACCATTTGGTTTCCCTATAATCAAATTGTGTGTTGAGTACTATGTTATCTGATTAATCATTTAATTTGTTGTATTCTAAAGTTAAAGAAGTAAAAAGAACTAAAGTTAGCGATAACTGATTCACCCTCCCCCCTCTTAGTTATCCTTTGAGACTATTCTAACAATATCCTCTTCAGGTTCACTCTCTTCTTCTTCACTAGACATATCTTCTCCATGTCCTATTGATAAACCCAAAGGTGCATCCTCTAATTCTTCATCACTCTCAATTCCAACCATCTTCTTCATATTTTTTATAATCTTCTTCCTTTTCCTCTCCATAGTGCATGCCTTCAAATCCATAGAGATTTTGGATTTTGCTTCTTCATAGTTTCCAAAATGTTTTTTTGTACTATCAATTTCCTCTACCAATAGATTTGTTATAGTTGTTGATGTTTCATCAACATTCACTTCATAAGTTAATGGCCTTAGCCATGATACCCTCGGCACTACTGCCTGCACATAGGTGAAATTTGTGTCTACTAGGAAACATACATTCTCATAATGTTTCTCAACAAGTGATCTAGGAATTATACTCCTCAATCTCATATTTTTCTTAAATTCAACAAAATATTTTCCCATTACATTGTCAAAATTATCACCTAACTGTTGAATAAATGCATTGATTTATTGTGTGATAGGTTTGTCTGTTTTCCACACTATGTTTCCAAAAGTAGGAAATTTATTCTATATGTAGAAAAATATACAAGTGAGTAGAGATTTGAACTTAGATATTGAATTCTTTGCCTTTCTGATTGAAGCAAGGTTCTCAACCAGTTGGATCAGTTGAAGCTTGGCAAGGTCATAAGTATGATCCTTTTTCACAATCTTCCAATCCTGGTCACCTGCAATGCAAGCAACATTGTCTAGTCGGCTTGACTGGTAAAACTTATGAGCAATAACCCTAACCACAAAATCAAGCTCCAAATCTATGATAGTAGATATTTTCATCCCTCTTTTGTTCCAAACAGCTCTAGTGAATTCTTCTATGTTTTCCTTACTCTGACATCTCATTGTCCTCTTTTTGTTAAGAATTGGATAACCAGTTACACGATGGATGATTTCCTTTGTAATCTTAATTGGTCCATTTTCAAGTCATATGTTCATGTCATGTACACAACTCAGAACAATTTTGATCTATTCCATTCTAAATTCCCTCAGAATTTTTAGGGCACGAGTTAACCCTCTCTCGACTAAATGTTTGTGTTCATATTTTAGGGCTCTGTCTTTGCACAAATTGTTGAAAGATTCTCTTAGCTCATGATCGCCAACTTCAATTATCTTGCACATATAACACGGCCTAATATCATGGATCATGAGTACCTTAGGTGGAATCAATGATAGGGCTCCAGTTAGATCACCCTGGATGGTGCTCTCATCAACTGCTCAAAATTTAGTAGGTGTACAGGTGTCGCTCCTCACCAATTGAATGTTTAGCAACTCCTTCTCCATACTCTTCACTATTGTGGAAGAACTAGAGGCCATGATTCCAAATGAAATAGGGTTTCAAAAGATGATGAACAGAATACCTCGGCAGATGTCAAAATTTTCACTTTTACTCAGGGTAGTCGATGGCACACTGTAGAATTCTTTGAAAGATCTTAGCATAAATCAAGTTCAAAATTTTCTCTAACACTTTGTGAAATTATTAATCGCAAGGTAAAAAATAAGTAATGAATTACTCATTCCTTTATAGGCTTTAAAGGTCAAAAGTTAGGTTTGCAATAAATGTTCTGTCCATTGAATGAGTGCCAAATAGCTATCCTCGGCCAACTCACAAAAATCATTTGTCTCTTGGTTGCAACCCATACCAGCTTGGCATACACTAGAGAACTCGGTCTCAGTGTACAATAACATTGTTGCTTGGCACCTGTAGTGCATATTGACTTTGCTAGGTACATGTTTCAAAATTTTGTCCTGATACATCTCAACATATGCAGATATGGACTTTTGCACTATATATGTTAGGAAATGATAAAAGATATGAGATATAAAAATAGTTCCTTACATACCTTTCTTGCTTAATTAGTGATGGTGTGATCACTTGATCCATTGGATTGGGTAACCTCAGCTTCAGTAGCTTGATTGCTGCTCGGTTCTATTTTTCTTACCCATGTTTGATTCATCTGTGCTCTAAATTCCTCAATAGTAGGAGTAGGTACCCTTATCTTGCAATCCTTCCTAGTGTGACCGATTTTTAGACAATTATAGAAAACTAGGCTTCCGTTCATCCAACTCTTAGATTTTCCTCTGAAATTTGTCTTTATGCAATTTTATGGAACATGGCCATACTTGCCATAGTAATGACAACTATGTCATGTGTTGTAATCCCAATTTTAAGTGTTACCTTTCCTTGGTACTTTTTCTTGTGTCTTTGATGTCCATTGTTGTTTAGCATTAGATCTACAATCTTGTGCTCTATGTCCAAATTTTTGACAATTGTCACAATACCCATTGAATCTAGGTGTGGGAGGTGCATTATTTTCCTTTTCCCAAAATTCATGTGCTTGATGCCCAAATATTTTATAGTTAAAGCAATAACCATTGAACTTAGGTTTAGGATTGGACTTATCATTCTTGCTTCAGCAGATGTTTGCAGTGTGTCCTGGTTTTCCACAATGATGGCATATAGGCTTGTTTTTCTTTGACTTTGCATTCCTCTTTTCACCAATCTTAGATGATTCTCCTTTCTTAGTAGATGTATGTTGTTCGATGTGACCTAATCCAGAATAATCTCTAGATCTCCTTGTCACTTCCATTAGATTTTCAAAATGAGTCAAAGCTTCATTAGGTCTATTCAATCTTTCATTCAGTTCTTTCTCAGATCTTAATTCATCTTGCAACTAACTATTCTCAGATCTCAAATTTACTATTTCCATATCTTTCCTGTTGATCTCCTGATTTGCAAGTAGTAGTTGATTCACCATGTCAACCTGATTATTTGTCATCATTTGTACTTCATGTGTCCTTTCATCAAGTCTGATAGTCATCATTATTTTGTCTTCTTCAGCCTTAGATTTTTCATCTTCAACTTTCTTCTTTTGTTCCACTACTTCACATAGTCTTCTTGTTTGCATTTCTAGTTCTCTTTTCAGGTTTCTGACTTCTTCACACAATGTTTTATTCCTTTCCATTAGATATAAAATTTTTGCATCACTCTCAGTAGAGTTACCATTCTAAAATAGACTTGCAGTGTCTTCTTCTTGATAATGAGTGTCATTCATTTGTTTGGCCAAATCTTTCCTAGATATCAAGGATTTTCTTAATTCTTGTCTTGTTGTCTCAAGTTGATGTAATGCTAGCTGAATTTCAATCTTTTGATTCTCAATGACTTTACCCAATTTGTAAGTCTCCATCTCAAGATCTGTACTTCTCAAGCTGATTAAAACCTTTTGTAGGAGAATTGCACTCTGATACCAATTGTTGGAAATACAATATGGGAAAGCAAGATGCTGAGAGGGGGAATGAATCAGATCTTCAACTTTTGTCTCTTAAAACAAACTGATCCACAATCATACATAAATGTAATTGATCTATCATCTAGGAGCATTCATGATAGTAAATAAATAACACAAGACATAGAATTTTGGTAACCCAGAAACCCAATAAGGTAAAACTGGGGTGGAGATGACACCCACAAAATCTTCACTATTTCAGCAATAAAGTGTGCCTATTAGGGCTACAAGATTTGATCACAATATATAATCTACTTGGTTAAAGGTCTGCCCAGTTAAGAGCTACAAATAATTACAATCTACCTTGTAAAAGGATTTAAAATTACAACAAAGTAAGCACTCGGCTAAGAGATTTAGAAAGGTCTATTAGAACCACTCTATTAAGAGATTTCACCTGATACACTTGTTAGAATGTTTCAAGATATGATCCTTCGATATGCACTTTGATGTTGATAACAAATCTCCTCTTTTCAATACCTTCTCTGATCTAATAATTTGATATATCTTTTGTCTATTGCTCACTGCACTTTCACTTTGCTAGATCTATGCTTCCTCTATCAAAACAACCTTTGCACATCTCTCATGTACGCATACACCTTCTCTCTCTGTGTACTCACTTAATTAGGGTAAGAAGAAATCTTCATATACTTTACAGATCTAGTAATTAGATCTAGATCAATGATCAGGATCAAATTCTTATGCCGCTTAGGCAATCCAATTTTTTGATTGGCTCCATGCCACGTAGTGGGATCAAATAATTAAATGCGTAAGTATCCCATTGAAAATATTAAATTCTTAGATAAGTCAGCCCAAAATAGTTTACCTTGAAATTAGTGTCAATCCTAATATACATTAAAAAATTGTCTTTCTCGACACAAAAAGACCCTAGCACTCAGCATGGACTAAACTTGGTAACTGTGTGACTTGGAAATGACTGTGCCAGATAGCTCAGCCTATACTGGATAACTCGACCACACTGATGACTGGCTAAAACTACCTAGATAAATGACTAAGTGTGGGACACTAATGATCAACAAAACTTAGAGATCAACAAGTATTGACTTTGAACTTGATCAAACAAAGGTCAACAAAGATCTTGAAGATATCAATTCTCGATTTTACCAAATGAGAATTGATAATAATGATGCTGAACTTGATCAAACAAAGGTCAGTACAAAGCTTCTAGGAGCGCTAAGGTATCAATTATGAACTTTATCAAACAATAATTGATAATAGTGACTCTGAACTTGATCGAATGAAAATCAGTATAAAGCTGCAAGGAGCTTAATAAAGATCTTAGAATATGTAGACATAGATATCTAGCTTGTGAGAACCGAAGCCTTCTACCCAACAGTTCCAACTTGATTGAAGGAAACTGCCATGCCCCTAGTCTTTTGATGATGAATTTGTTTAAATTATTTTTGAGAAAGAATTTGATTGATTTTAAGTGTGATCATGGCCCCTAAGGAATGAAATCGAAGGAAAAATAATTAAATCCCTCTATAGAATGATATATCACTCGATCTAATCGATTGGATCGAGAAATAATCAATTAGAAGAAATGAAGAAGTGAAGGTGTGTTAAGAGAAAACACAATTTTACCAAGTTAACTATGTTAAAATGTGAGTTATGAGTCTGATAAAATGATGTAGGACCAAGATTGTGATGAATAATGTGCAATTTGGATGATAGAGAACCCGGAAAATTGATTGTGTAAAGATTGCAAATCATTTTCAAAATATGTATAGTAATTCTGCATTTTTGTGAGTCTATCATAAAATGTGTAGCATGCTGTTGAAAAAATCATCTGCACATTTAATTTTTTTCCTGATAGATCTGAGAAGAACAAAATTGATAGATGTTTATATTGATGCACATGTTATTATGTACTTGGTTTCTTGATAATTTTAGAATAGATTCATGTGATGACATCATTTTATGCTTTATGATTCAGTACTGCTATATAAATGTGTTTAGATAATTCTAGATGAATATGCAAATGTATGTTTTTGAGATTTTCTTTATGCAAATATATGCATGGATGCACTTAGGATGTAGCAATAAAATGTAATGCTTGAATGCTTTGTTTTTGTATTTTCTGTTTCATATTTATGAATGAAGAATGTATGCCATGGATATGCAACGACATTAATATCATTAATATAGATTATGTAGTTAACTTGGATTTTAGATGAACCAAGAAATCATTTTGAGCTCAAGTCCTTATGTTTTTCTTAAAATGAATCATGCAATCTCTAAATGCATCTACATGCAAACTCTTAAGAATGTCACTGATTTGTATACATTGTAGCATTTTTATCATCATTGGGCATTGTTGTAACGGACATCATCGGATAGTACAACTATCACAAATACCCACAAGGTATTATGAAAGTATGAATACTATGTGTGTTGGATGCAATATTGGAAATAAACCTAAGCATCAAGGCATAGAGGCCAGGATGACTAGTCAGTTATCTCCTTTTGCTTTTAAGAATCATCTTATGTTAATGTATAATTTAAGATATGTAACCCTCAAGGACCTTCAATATTCATATCCTTGGGTACATAATGTGTCGTACACCTTACTTAGAATCTGATTTAGAAATAGACAAGGAAATTGGTTCAACCTCAACATAGTTTAAACATAACTAGGATCAAGATATATGCAACTATCCACTCATGTTGGTAGATCTTACCATAAACTATTGGAGATTTGCCTCTTTGCAAATAATTTATTGTATGTTTTTCATCGATGACAACATATAATATATAGTAGTGTTCTATATGAAATTATTGGTATAGATGTTCTGGAGCTATGCATGTTCATTTCCATGGTGTATACATGTTCTAGATGCTATATGCATTCACGCCGAGTCAGATATGAAGTTTCAGTTGAGTTATGTTAATCAGTTATGACAGTTACAGAGCCTGAAGACTATCTATGAAGAGCTGACATAATTACATTATTTATTGAGTTGCGCCTATCTTTGGGATATGCGTGTTTGTATTCATGTTTAGTTATGAGTTAAAGATAATTATCTAAAGGTGCCAAACATGTTCTTTTAGAATCGTGAAGTTGGAGTTAATTTGGTGGAGTCAAATTTGTGAAGCATCGCGTCTATTCAGTCTGAGTTGTGTGTTTCTAATCAGGTTGTGTGGTTGATGTGGCTGACTAAAGAAGTATTGAAGGGACTCCTAGAGCTGACAAAGATCACATCCTTTAGAGAAGATACTTATAGTAGCTCATTTGATGAATGCCAAGTGTGAATGAGAAGAAAAGACAAAAAAAGTATAGAGCAGAATGTCTATTGTTTTGGGATAGTAGAGACATTTCATTCATCAAGAAAAGATCTATGTGAAGAAGAAGTGGAAGTATACAATACATTGGAACTGATTAAGTTAGAAGGTCTACTCAAATAGTTCATCTATCAGATATAGTGTATATCTAATCTACTGAAGGTTGTAGCCTTCATCATTTTAGCAGTGAGCTTTTGGACAATAAGTCCTCACCCCTAACAGTGTTACTTGTAAAAGACTCCTAATAGGGTCCAACCTTTAACTAGGTCTTTGTACTTATTGCATTGTAAATAAAAAATCCTAACAGGGTTGCAAGATCTCCTAATAGGGATAATTATACTCAAGTACAGTTCTCTATGGGTGCTAATTCCCACCAGGGTTTTTACCTATTTGGTTTCCCTGTAACCAAAATTGTTGTGTTCTCTATTGTGTTGTCTGAATGTGCATTTACTTTATGTTAATTGATATCTAAGTAAATAAAAGAATTAAAGTAGCTAATAACTGATTCACCCCCCCCCTCTCATTTATCCTTTGGGACTATTCCAACAATTGGTATCAGAGCCAAGTGCCTTGGAGAGAAATCCTAACAGCTTAAGGTAGATCAAATGGCATACTTCAGGAAAGAGAGTCCTAAGTTCGATGGAGAAAACTATCTTGACTAGAAGAACAAAATGATAACACATCTTCAGTGTGTTTCATTTGAGATCTATGAGATTTCCACTCAAGAAATTGAAATTCCCACCTTGAAAGACCTTACAAAAGAAGACTCTACAATCAAACAAAAGGAAGTGTTCACTCAAAATGCAATCACCAAAGAAGCCCTAATCAGTGCCCTATCCGACAGTGAATTTTTTGAGATCAAGAAGGTAGATAAAGCATACTCTATTTGAAAATACTTAGAAGATATTTTTGAAGGAGACATCCAAGAAAATAATGCACGTAGAAAGACATGGAAGAAAAGGTACAACAACTTAGAGATGCTACCTGAAGAAAAAATCAAAGCCTACAATCAAATAATTAATGAAGCAGTTTCAGGTATCAGGAACAATGATGGAGAAATTTCATAGGATGATATAATGGATAAACTAATGACCACACTAACAAAAGAATATGAGAGAAATATCAATATCTTATATGATACTATGAAATTTTCAAAAGACTTCAAGAGAGATACTTTGATCAACAAAATATCTGCATTTGAGATATCAAGATTGAAGACAAAACCCAAAAGTGAGACAGCTTTCAAAGCCTCAGTCCACATCAAGAAATCCATAAGCAGCTCTAGTAATAATGAAGAAGTGGATACAGAACTAGAATAAATCATTTCTATGATTGCCAAGAAAGAAAGGAAAGGTAAAGGTAAATATCAAGGATAGCTACCATTCAAAAAAAATTCATGCAACAAAGTTGGTCACTTTGCATCCAAGTGTCCTACAAGAGTCAAGAAGCTCATATCAGATTACAAGCCCATGTACACTAAGGAATGTTATCATGTTGAAGATGGTGTAATTGATGATGATTCAGGAGAAGATGAAATTGGTTTCATTTCCATTAAATACATTGAAAAAATTCTTGAAGAAATGGACAAAGAAGATGAAGAAAAAACATAAGAGTTAGCATTAGTTTCAAAAGCTGACATCAGAACTGACTGGATCATTGACAGTAGATGTTCACACCACATGACAAGAGACAAAGATAGATTTGTATGTTTGGACAAATACAAAGGTGGCATGGTTAGATTTGGAGATAACACTCCCAAACCTATCATAGGCAGAGGTTCTATCACCTTAGATGGAAAGAATAAGACAGATGATGTTCTTTATGTTGATGGTTTACATCATAACTTACTAAGTGTTGGACAGTTGCTTGATAAAGGATATCAGTTGGAATTCAAAAACAACCAGTACATCATTAACAACAAATAAGGAGACATGATTGCATCAGGCTCAAAGACCAAAGGTAATGTCTTTCAGCTCAATTCAAAAGTAAGTTGTTTTTTTGCAAAAGTGGATGACAGTTGGCTATGGCACAAGAGACTTTGTCATATCAATTTTGACAACATATTCAAGATAAGTAATGTAAAGGTAGTAAGAGACCTTCAAAGTATTGAAAGACCAGTTGACACCATGTGCAGGGAATGTGTGATGGGTAAGCATGTGAGGACCTCATTCAGGAGCAAACAAGACTCTATAGAAAATGAATTACATCTGATACATACAGACCTATGTGGACCTACTCAAACAAGATCTTACTACAGAGAAAGGTATTTCATTTTTTTTGTTGATGATTTCTCAAGGATGATGTGGGTTGCATTCTTAAAAGATAAATTTGAATATTTTGTGAAGTTCAAAGTGTTCAAAGCTAAGGTTGAGAATGAATCTGGATTAAAGATAAAATTCCTGAGATCTGATAGAGGAGGAGAATTCACCTCTAACCAGTTTTATGATTACTGTGAAGAACATGGAATCAATAGATAGTTAAGTGCACCTAGAACCCCTTAGAAAAATGGGATTGTAGAAAGAAGGAACAAAATAATACTTGACATAGTGCACACTATCATGATTGAAGGAAAGGTTTCTCATACCTATTGGAGAGATGCAATCAATACAGCATTCTATACTATCAATAGAATACAATTGAGGCCAGGCGTAGATAAGACACCCTATGAACTTTGGTTTGGTAATGTACCTACTGTTAAATACTTCATAATCTTTGGAAGCAAGTGCCACATCAAGAGAGATGATAGCATTGGCAAGTTTGATGCTAGAAGTGACAAAGGTATTTTTCTTGGTTACTCTACTAAAATCAAAGCCTATAGATGTTTTAATCTGTGATTAAAGAAGATCATTGAAAGTACTCATGTGAATATTGATGATAATTTTATGATTCAAGAAAGATATTATGAATATGCTCCCATGATTGAAGATGAGCCCAGACCCATCAATAAGGACATAGTTATTGAAGAAATATTTGACTGTATTGATGTTTCATGTAACAATCCTGAACCAAGTGAAGAAGAATCAGAGATTACAAATGAAAGTATCACCCCTAAGAAATCAAAATACACTTCCAAATACCACTCTAAGGAAGATATCATTGGAGATCACAACACAAAAGTCTTGACAAGATCTAGAGAAAAAGGTTCAACCGTTGATGAAGAGGTATGCTTACTTTCACAGATTGAACCCTTAAGTGTTGAAGATGTGTGCAAAGATTAAGATTGGAAAAGTGCTATGCAAAAAGAATTAGATCAAATAATCAAGAATGAAATATGTGAACTAGTCCCTAGACCTCATGACAAGAACGTGATTGGAACAAAGTGGATATTCAGGAATAAAATGAATGAAGAAGGCACAGTGTTAAGGAACAAAGTAAGATTAGTATGTAAAGGATATGCGCAGAGAGAAGGAATAGACTACACTGATACATTTTCCCCTGTGAGTAGACTGGAAGCTATCAAGTTGTTTTTAGCATATGCAACATTAGGAACTTTAAAGTATATCAAATGGATGTCAAGTCAACTTTTCTAAATGGTGCCTTGAAGGAAGAAGTCTACATAGAGCATCCTGAAGGATTAAAACTTTCTGAAAAACCAGACATGGTATGCAGATTAAAGAAAGCACTTTATGGAATTAAACAGGCCCCAAGAGCTTGGTATGAGAGACTTGATGGTTACTTAATGAAGATAGGCTTCAGAAAAGGAGAAGCAGACTATAATTTATTCATAAGAGAGACAGATGAAGGATTGCTACTCGTTGCTACTTTTGTTGATGACATTATCTTTGGAGGTAATGAAAAAATTAGTGCAGAATTTGCCAAAGAAATGAAAAGTGAGTTTGAAATGAGCATTATTGGACCTATCAAATATTTTCATGGATTGAATGTAAAACAAACAGACAAAGGCATATTCATAAATTAGTCTAAGTATGTGAAGGAGATATTGAAGACTTTCAAGATGGAAGATTGCAAACCAGTAAGCACCCCCATGATAACAGGAAGC
>MU227149.1:287816-300622 GCA_018584345.1 Thuja plicata | reverse complement strand
TTCTAAAGATGATGATTCCACAGTAGTTGACAAGACCCTATACAAGTCTATGATTGGAAAACTCATATATCTTACTCAATCTAGACCTGATATTTCTAATGCAGTTGGCATTGTTGGAAGATTTGCAGCTGAACCAAAGCAAAATCACCTAATGGAAATAAAAAGAATATTTAGATACTTAAAAGGGACTATAGACTATGGTTTATGGTATCCTAACTTAGATAATATACAACTTCATGTGTATACATATGCAAATTGGGCAGGCTGTGTTGATGAAAGAAAGAGTACATCAGGAGGAGCAGTATTTCTCTAAGATAGATTAGTCACTTGGACAAGTAAAAAGAAGAATTGTATCTCTCAGTCAATAGCAAAAGATGAGTATGTTGCAGTAGCATTGAATTTTTCAACAATGGTTTAGATCAAATAGATGATTAAAGAATTTGGTATTCAGATTGATTATCCTATTGTTATTCACTGTGACAACACTAGTACTATCAATATGTCAAAGAACCCTATGATGCATGCAAAGATAAAACACATTGAGATCAAATACCATTTTCTAAGAGAAAAATTTGCAGACAGAGAAGTAAAGTTGGATTATATAAGCACTAAAGAACAATTAGAAGATATTCTACAAAACCATTATCAAAAGATACTTTTCAGTATCTCAGGGAGAAGTTGGGAGTAATTCCCTTTCTTGAGTCTGATTAGAATTTGCAGCAAGTACATCAGTCCTTGGTGACTAATGAATGGTTGACTACTCTACTTCTGGAGTAGTACATGTGCTTAGTGGTGTTTAAAACCCTTTTTCATTGATGTCAAAGGGGGTGTATTAGTAAGGGGGAGCATATACTCTAGGGGAGTATATAGAGTAGCAGCAGTGAAGAGGAACATTTGATGAGGATATTGAGAAGATTGTAAAAATAACAAAGACACTTTGAAATGATAACATCATATGTTTTGA
The DNA here is from genome assembly GCA_018584345.1 of Thuja plicata. Taxonomy (NCBI): domain Eukaryota; kingdom Viridiplantae; phylum Streptophyta; class Pinopsida; order Cupressales; family Cupressaceae; genus Thuja; species Thuja plicata. Next base: position 299,658 of record MU227149.1, on the reverse strand, counting down.
TCAATGTCAAAGGTGGAGATTGTTGGAGATTTGCCTCTGTGCAAATAATTGATTGTATGTTTGTCATTGATGACAACATATAATATACAATAGTGTTCTATATGTAATTATCAATACATATGTTCTAGAGCTATGCGTGTTCATTTCCATGGTGTATACATGTTCTAGATGCTATGTGCATTCACGCTGAGTCAGATATGAAGTTTCAGTTGAGTTTTTTTAATCAGTTATGATAGTTACAGAGATTGAATACTATCTATGAAGAGCCAACATAATTACATTATTTATTGAGTTGTGCCTATATTTGGGATATGTGTGTTTGTATTCATGTTTATTTATGAGTTAAAGATAATTATCTAAAGGAAACAAACATGTTCTATCAGAATCATGAAGTTGGAGTTAATTTGGTGGAGCCAAATTTGTGAAGCATCGCGTCTATTCAGTCTGAGTTGCATGTTTCTAATCAGGTTGCATGGTTGATGTGGCCAACTAAATAAGTATTGAATGGACTCCTAGAGCCAATGAAGATCACATCCTTTGGAGAAGATACTTATAGTAGTTTCTTTGATGAACGCCAAGTGTGAATGAGAAGAAAAGATAGAAAAAGTACTGAACAGAATGTCCATTGTTTTGGGACAATGGAGACATGTTATTCATTAAGAAAAGATCTATGTGAAGAAGAAGTGGAAGTATACAATACACTGGAACTGATTAAGGCAGCAGGTCTACTCAAATAGTTCATATATCAGATATAGTGTATATCTATTCTACTAAAGGTTGCAGCCTTCATCATTTTAGCAGTGAGCCTTTGGACAGTGAGTCCTCACCCCTAACAGGCTACTTGTAAAAGACTCCTAATAGGGTCTGACCTTTAACCAGGTCTCTATAGTTATTGCATTGTAAAGAACAACTCCTAACAAGGTTGCAAGATCTCCTAATAGGGAAAATTATAATCAAGTATAGTTCTTTGTGGGTGCTAATTCCCACCGGGGTTTTTACCTATTTGGTTTCCCCATAACCAAAATTGTTGTGTTCTCTATTGTGTTATCTAAATGTGCATTTGCTTTATGTTAATTGATATCTAAGTAAAGAAAATAATTAAAGTAGTTGATAATTGATTCACCCCCCCCCCCTCAGTTAACCTTTGGTACTATTCCAACATAAACATCCAAGTTAGGTGAAATTTATAGGATCATCAAAAAAATCACCATAGGTAGAAAACCAAGAAAAGATTATGCCCCCTATCCTTGCAACTCTTTTTCTTTGAATATTCATCATGGAGTAACTCAAAAGACATAACAATCACCAATTGATAATCAATCAAAGAAAATTCATAACTACTTCTGTTGGTGCTATTTCATGTTTGAAATGTGCCTTGTAATTTTCTTAGGATCCCTTATCATTGGTGGTGTCCAAGGCTTTGAAATCAGGGTTAAAATTATTCTTATGCCTCTGCAAAGTTTGTTCTTACCCTTAACCTTGTTAAAAGTGGTGAAAAATGTCTAAAAAACCCTAAGTGTCTTGGCAAAGTCTATTTTCATGTTACTTTTTCGGTCACTTAAGTTACCTCAAGTCATCTTTTCACATTAAATGGGTTGCATTTTAAAATATTGTGTTATCCTAACCGCATTAATATTTCCTAAGTTATGCCGCTAAAAAGGTCCCTTTTACTTCATTATCCTATTTGGTGAGCAAGTTGGTTTTGATCGAACAACCCGCTTAATAGCTTAGTCAAAAAGTAAATGGAATCTATCGGTTAAGCCATTAAGTGGTGGTGACGCATGTCCTTGGTGGGGCCAAAAAGTTGTAAAGGTTCTAAGTTAAACAGTGGGCAAGTATGAAGGAATCTGATGGCTTGCTTAAATGCTTAAAGGAAAAGTGTGTAGAATCTAATGAGTAATTCATTAAGCGATAGCGACATGTCTCCAGGAAATAATGTGGGTCCGATCACAGATAGCATAAAGGTCACTAAAGCTTGGAAGGATCTAATGTTGGGCTTAAAGGCTTATACCCAAGATGCACAACATCTATTAGACAAGCCATTAAGTGGTGATAACACCTGGTAGTTGGTGGACCCGGATACTCAGAGCTGGCAAGGGTTTAAAAGGTAGTCAATTCATTTTACATCTAACAGTCAGCTTAATGGCTTAATATAAAAGTGCTCAACATCTAGTGAATAAGTAATTAAGCAGTGTTGACACGTGTCCTACTTAAATAGTTATTTTTAGGAAAATAAGATAGCTGTCAGACGCTAAAAATGATGTCCAGGATCTACGGCTCAAATTCAAAGTTGTTAAAAATGCTAGCTATGTTTGTTTTGATAGGGTTTTTACAACTAGACTCAAGTCACTGTTATGCAATAAAAATGCTACGATCCACACTAATATGATGAGTCTTTTGAGGCCTGTGGAATATGCCCCAAAATTAAAAACTACTCACAATTGGGGAGATCTAATTTCATACCCTTTTTCTACAGTGATTAGGGTTTATGGATTCAGGGGAACCCCTTATGTGCTGCCCTACAGAATCCCTCTCAAGATTGGAATAGCAGAGACCATAAGGTAATTGGCTAGGCTACAAGAAGAAGCCCTGACTAGAAAGATGAAGGGAAACATTTTCCCTACCCTCACCAGAGCCCATCATTTCATCATAACCAAAGGCAGGTGGACACACTTTGATAAATATTTTGAGCCTTATCACTTAGCAACATCTGTATCTAGGTGTGCGGATAATGAAGATTTCATAATGGGTATGTTAAGAAAAAGGACTAAGTGCTTGGCATTAGAACATTAGTTTAACTACCCTAAGGATATCATTAGAAAAAATTTTGACCTTGGTATCTAGGAGGTCAGGAAGGAGAAATGGTTGGCGTACAAGACGTATTTGGACTTTGTACACAATTTTGACAAGTCTTATGATCCTTTAAAGGAATTTTTCCCATGGTCCTATAAGATTGACTCCCTAATTAATTTATTTGAGGGAATCATACAAACCATAAATGAGAAGAAGTAGAGGATAATAGAAAGTGAACCAGAAAAGGATCTTGCTATTTTGAACAAATTTCCATAGGGAAGAATAGTCCCACCAGGGGATTATGTAGTATACAAGAGGAGAGGGTACACTACCATCATGCCCAAAACTGATAAACTTCTTCAACATAAGGGAAAAAGGCCAGAAAGTGCTAGTATTCAAGAAGTGCCCTCTCCCAAAAGACAAAAAATGGAAATCAGAGAGAAAAGGAGTGAATTGTACTCTCCTTATCAATCCCCCGTGTAATATGATGACCAAGCCATTGCTGAGAAATTGGTGCAATAGAGTAATGCTAGTGAAGTTGTTGTCACTACTCAGGAGCTACAAGAAGGGATGCCAGAGGAACCTAAACATATAGCAGCTAACCTCACAGTGGAAAAGTTTACAGGTAAGGAATTAGATCCTATAACCAAGTAGGAAAGTGATGAATTCTTTTCAGATGACAATTTCATTAAAACTAGGGCATTAATTCAATTTTTATGGAGATTCCATATTGATGAATTCAATCATAAGTGCCAAAAGCTACAAGAAGCCCAGCCCAATTCTACTAAGGAAGAAATAGAGAAAGAAGTCAAGCAGGAGATGGTATCCAAATTTGATAAGGTCACCCCTGAAGAGGGTAGAGAAATGGTTAAGAAGCAGGGAGTTCTCATACTACCTCAATGGGATTTAGCAGATGCAATGGTTTTTGATGCTGTCAGGAAGCAGGCAAAGCCTATGAGCACTACTGGGACATTAATTGGTGCCCAATTTAGTGAAGACCATGCAGCCCTAGCAATTTGGTCATTGAAGAAAAAGGACAAGAGGAGAATGAAGGAAGATGATAACATTGAGGATATTGGAAGCCTGATTGTCAAGAGAGTTGCTGACACTTCAAGAACTAAAGCACAAAATCTTTTTGTTCAAATAGCTATCTTGAGCTTGAGGGTGGGGGAGAAAGAAAATGAGGCTTATGACAACTTGAATAAGAAATATGAATTTGTACTCAAATCCTACAATGATGAAAAGGTCAAGTCCTTATTGAAGGATAATAGAATAGCAGTATTGGAGGGTAATAAAAAGGTCTAATTAATGCCCAAAGGGGTAATTTCTTAGGAAACTCACCAACCATCTTCCTCTCGTCAATTTGTGACTTATCCCCCATCCCATGCACCTTTGAGTCCCACTACCCAAGAAGCCATTGATACTAAAAGAGCAGAACTAGAGGCTAAGAAAAGCAGGTTGATCAGTGAAAGATCAAGGCTAGAAGAAGAGGGAAAAAGGGATCTTGAAGAATCCCCTGCATACAAAGAGCCTGAGGAATTAGTGAAACAAAGGCATTCTGACCAGATATTTTCCAACCTTAAGAGGTGTGCTAGTGAGGTCAACCTTTCTAACCTCTATTTACTGGGAAAGAAGATTGCAGGCATCATGAGTAGACATGATGAGGGTAAGAAACAATGGGACCTAATAATTGATAACTAGAAGGGAAAAGAATCCCATATTAAAAAAATTTACTCTCTTTCAAAGGAGCAGAACAATATTGATATCATGTTGACAAGCACCCACAAATGTCTCAAATTGATGGTTAACTTGGATACCAAGAAGAACATGGTCATCAAAAGAATAGAAACTTTGAGAGGAGAGTTCTCTAGGGATATATATGACATGTTTCCCAATATGTTCAAATAGGATGGGAACATAAAGAATGAAGCCCTATGGCTAAGGCCACTAAATGAAACACTGACTAGCAGGGTAAAAAGTATTATTACATTAGAAAACACTGGCTGGTTTGTGTTAACTATTGACATTTTAAATAAAGCCAAGGCATTTTTTGAATCCTGGGAGGCAGAAATTAAGAAAGCCAATATTTATTGGGAATAATTCAATAGCCAAAAGGATGAGGTCCTCAGTTTCACTTGGCCAAATGATGAGGTGTTCACCACATGGGTTAGCAAGTATGGTATAGTCACTCCGGTAGCATGAGACAGTAAGTATAAGAGTGACAATGAACACCAAAGATGCTGAGCAGATTAAGAAAATTAGATATTGGGCGCTCTTCATCAGTAAGAGGACAAATTCCAGATGACAAGGACCTAGCCACCTCAGAACAACTTCAAGCATTCAGGCAGTCATAGGACAAAAGATTACATGGCTTGTAACAAAGATTTGTTATCCCATCCGCCTAAAATTTTGTCTCATCTGTAAACTGTATTTTGTCCTCTAGCATAGTCATTCGTAGCTTGTTGCATGATTATTTTCCAAAAGGATTCCAAGATGACTAAGACTATCTATAAGTAGCTAGTTGTAATATTGTAATAAGGATGGTAAAAATAAAACTACAAGGTAGACTTCTGAATTGTGTCTAAATTTTGGTTTTGAGTCTTTTGAATGTATTGATATCAAGCTTACATTAATAAAATACAATGGAATCTCCATTTTGATACCAATGATGTATTTTTTCATTTGCTCTTAGTTCTTATATGCTAAATTTGTAATGCATTTTGAGTATACTCGTTATAAGGTAGCCATGTTATTGTTTGTGAGTTGCTTTCAAGGAGAGTTTTAAATCTTGCAGATAATTACATAGGCTTAGGGTGTATGCAGGAATTTGATATAGGGGTGTGAGGATGAGAGGATAGTTTGTAAGGAATTCCATCTAAGGTTTATTTATATTTCCATTAATTATCCCTGATGTATGTATGTTTTATTCTGACTCTATGACCCATGATTAGGAACTAGCCAAAATGCTAACAAGTGGTTGTTATCATCAATCCAATTTAAATCAATCTTTATATATATCTGTTATCTCAAATTCATATTTAGCTAATTGTATTCAGTACAATTCATTTTAGTGATTCCTTGAAGAGTGAATCAATAGGTTAGCCTTCCTAGTTCTGAGAACTTAAAAAGAAGGATTATAAATCCTTAGTCCACTGTGAGATTATCTATCATTCAGTGAGTCTATAAGTAGGTACACCCGCCTAAGTTTGTGGAGCTCAAAGTGAAGAAGGATTTCATCCTTTTTAATTAGCCATTTCCATGTAAGAATCTGTGTTGGGAATAGAGGTCAAGCATTGTTGATGTATTGTTGATTCCTACAAGAAAAAGTGCTAACAAATTGGCGACTCTACTGGGAAGTAAGACGCAAAAATCTTGTTAAAGAAATAAGAATCCCTGGTGTTATTTTTTAAATCAAATTTTAGTTGATTTTTCCCATTTGAGTCGCACTAACAAATTAGCAACTCTACTAGGGATAAACATGAAGTAGTCTTGTTGTGCTATTCAAAAAGTCCCTAGTGTTATTTTAAAAGCTAAATCAAATTTCAGTTGAGTTTTCCCATCTAAGTCGCATTAACAAATGGGCGACTCTACTAGGGATTTTGCAATGTTCTAAGAGTCATGATCATGAAAGCATTTGTCCTTACAATATAGAGAATTAGTTTGTTTTTCCTCATAATCATTAAAGCGAGTTTATTCTGCTTATCTGTCTTGGCATACTGTTTGAAGGTCTTGATTCTGAAAATGATATAGATTTTGTCTTAGTTGGAATAGTTGGTAACTCTAAAATATCTAATCTGGCCCTTTGTTTGTTTTCAAGAGGAAATCCACTGAATGGAAAAGATTTGCAGTTATGGGCAGTGAAAGATCATTTTCTCAAAGTTACTAGGTGATAAATTATCAAGCCTACTCTATTTGCAAAGTTCCATATCCACTTCTTGCTATAAGAGAAAATCTAAGGTAGGACAAGGTGTTTGATCTTTACATCTATTAGTCCTCTAAAAAGAGGTGGTGAATCTAACCTCTGTGTATTCCAGTATTGCACGTTAAGCATAGTGAAATATTTGTTTGTTCTATGAGATGAGCCAACAAAGAAATACCAGATCATATTCCAAAATGAATCCTAAAAAGGATCTTGGAGAGAAACTCCATATGCCTCAAAGGAAACAATGGTCCAAAAGACGGGCATCTAAACATGATTCCCAACATGCCTCCAAAGGGAGAATGGAGATTCCCATTCTAGAAAGAAAGTCATCTTCATCTGAAGATGCAGAACCTATGGGACCAATTGATGCTTATAGAGCTAATGCCAATTTTGATCCCTTTAGGGATGGAGAAAATAGTGACATAGGATTCTTTCCTGTAGAAGAAAATCTTGCTCCATCAGAAGAGACCTCTGTTGCTGAAACAACATCATATGATTCTGATAAGTTGCAAGATGAGATTGTGGCTTTAAAAAGAAAAAAGAAAGAACAAGAAAAGGAAATGGCTGAAGTAGAGGAAAAATGTGGGCAAAAGATATATGACTTATTATTGGAGAGAGAAGAACTCTTAGCTGAGAATCGAAGGAATGACCTCAATACTAAAAGCCTGAATCAAGAAGTTAAAGGTTTGGATCTAGAATTGTTTGGTAGCCTCAATGATTTAAGAAGCAAAGCCCCAAATAAAATCTCAAGTCCTGACAAGGATGAGTTTGAGAAGGAAGGACCTATCTTTAGGAAATTGTTCCCATATGAGATTGAACAAAATGCAAAACTCAAAGTGACTACTAAAGATGCCCATGACAAAAGGTAAGCAAAAGGTTGTTGGTATCAGCATAAATGAGCCTAAGCATAAAGTTTCCAATCTCAAAGGAATACCTCAAATTGATTTGGACATTGAACAAGCCAGGAAGGCTAAAGATGACTTGGAAAAACAATTAGAAAAGTTGGAATTGGAGGCTGCTAAAGCTGATATGAAAATGAAGATAGCTTTGCTTCATGCTACTAATAATACTACTGCAAGTAGTTCTATGCATGTGAATCAAGGAGTACAACAATTAAATCCTTCTGCTAATCTAAATGTGAAAAATCAAGGTGCTGCTCCTAAAGTCCAAAAGTGTGGAAAGAACCCAAATGTTCAAAATTCTGATGTAACTACTCAACTTGCGGGTCCTGACCCAAGTTTTCAAGTTGCCAATCCCAAGCAGAGTGTTCCCCCACCTGTTCAACATCAAGGAGGAACTGCTGGACCAAAAGGTAATAATCAGCTGGGGAATTTCCAAAGGAGGCCTGTCCACATGAATAGCTACAAATCTCTTTTCTTTGAAGGCATTCCTAGTTACCCTAATGTGATCCCCAACAAGGTAAGAGATAGAATCCCTAAGTTCACATGAAATAATGTTATTACTTGTGAGGAGCATCTAAAAGCTTTTAGTGATAAGATAATTGACTTTGAGATTGAGAATGAGGATGTCATTATGAAAATTTTTGTTCAATCTTTAATTGAAGATGCTAGGGATTGGTTCAGAAATTTTCCTAATGATAGTATTGCCTCTTGGGATGAATTTGTAAAGTCTTTTAGGGAGCAGTATAGAGAGCATGTTAATTCTAGAAACATGTTAAATGAGTTTAACAACATTAAGAAGTTCCCTAATGAGAGCATGGCTGATTTTAACAGTAGATTTCAAAAGGCCATGAACAAATTGTTCCAAATCTTAAGATTAGATGAGGAAGTATGTCTTACCACTTACATTAATGTTGTTGATGGAAAAATGTCTTATCTTCTCAGAGATAAGAACCCAACTACCTTAATGGATTCTTACAAAATAGTAATTGACATTGAGAGTAATAGGAGAGCATCAGGGAAATTGGGGAAGAGGGAAGACAATAAACTTTGAAAAGCAAAGGGATCAGCCAATAAAAATGTCAAAGAAGATGATACAGTGGATAAATTGGTGAGTGTGGTGAAAGACCTTGCTGCCAAGATGGATAAGAATGATAAAGGAGGGTATCGAGATAATAATTATACTAACCAAAGATTTGACAAACAACCTAACCTGAAAGATTATCCTTACAAGACCAATTGGAATAATGGCAAACCTATCCTTGGGGGACAAGATAACCCAAAAGAAAAAGAAACCCCAGATCCCCTGAAAAGGAACAGTGTTGAAAACACTCCCTGGTGTGATGCTTTCAATATGCCACACTCTTCCTATCAATGTGTAGTAGCTCAGGCTCTGTTTGACCAAACAGAAGAAAGAGAACAGGAAGGCCTTGCTATCAATATGTTCACAGTAAAGAAACCATATCCATGGCTTTTTGATATTGCATCATCCTCTGGTAATTCATGTGTAGAGGATAATTATTGTTTTATAAATCAGTTATAAAATCCAACCTATCAAAGTGATCAGGATGAAAATTTTTCAAAGGCAACTATAAATACAATGGGTAATGATAGTTCACAATCTCATTTTAGGACTCCTACTATTGAAGAAAAGAGGTCTTTAACTATTGCAGCAATTAATCAAGAGAGAAGCACTTACAACTTAAGAAATAGAATAGTACAACCAGCTCAAGGCAAGTCTACCCTTGTTTATGTTAGAAAAGACTCACCTCAAGTAGATGAGGATTTTCATGCTAACAAAGATGACAATGATAAATGTGGGAAGCAAGCAGGATCTTCTTATGATCATGCTGGGGGAGGAATATCAAAGGAAGAGTTAGTACCAAATAAGAAATCAAGAAAATGAAGAGATTAAGTGATATGTCCCCTAAATTTCCTCATTTTGACATGAAACGTGCTTTGACCCAAATGAAAGTCTCAGTCCCACTTATGGAAATGCTAAAAATAAAAGAGCATAAAGAAGCTTCTCTAGCACTATTAAAAGGTATAGATGGTGTATCTATTCCTAATCGTGAGGAGATACCTTTGATACTAAATGATACTAGAGAAGATGGTCCACTAGTGAAAGGAAAAGGAAAGAGAAAGGAATTTTCTAACATTTGTATTGGAAATATAATAACCCAAGAACCACTGTCTGTTGATCCATTTTATGTCACCTTAATGGTAAATAGTTTCTTGGTAAAAAAACTGCATGATTGATTCTCGAGCAGCAGCAAATGTGATGTCCTATCATGTGATGAAAGAATTAGGCCTCCAAGTCACTACATCTGCTGGGAGTTGCTATGCTATGGATAATAGGGAAGTTCCTGTTATAGGAACATTTAAGGATATTGAAGTAAAAATTGTTGCTTTCCCTAAAGAAACTTACAGAATGGACATAGTGGTAGTGGACACTAAACTATATTATGGTATGCTTTTATCAAGGTAATAGGCAGCAGCAGTAGGAGGAAAGATGCAATTATATTTATCCTATGCAACTATCCCTGTAAATGGGAATGAGGTCAAATTGTACATGTAACCCTAGTCATCTGTTATGGTGGAGGTGGTTCCACTTGAAGAATTAAATTGTTGTGTGAATGTTGATATGGAAAATTTTATTGTTGAAGAAGTCAAGCCACAACTAAATAACACTGACCCAATTGTGGATGAATTGTTGTTGCAACAAAATGGGCTATGGAAAATTTATTTTGATGGAGGATGTTCAAAAGAAGGATCTGGAGAAGGAGTCTTGTTTATCTCCCCATCAGGTATCACTTTCAAGTATTCATTCTTGTTGACTTTTCAATGCACAAACAATACTGCCGAATATGAAGCTTTGATCTTGGGAATGGATATTGCCATCAAGCATGGTATTAAATGTTTAAAATCCCATGGAGATTCCCAGTTAATTATATCTTAGATTAGGGAATATTATACTACTAAAGATGACAGATTAAAATTATATAAATATGTTGTCTGGGATAGGATAGAATTCTTTGATGCTTTCAATATCTTATGGGTAGAAATATCAAATAACATAATGGCAGATTTCCTAGCAAATGTTACCCTGAAAAATAATGATGCTACTCTTACTGGCATGTCTATGGTTGAGATAAAAAGTAGGCCAACAGTTCTTGACAATATTCATAATTGGCAATTTTTTAAGGATGATGATGATATCCTCAGGTTTATCCAATGTATAGATCAATATGATGGTCAAAAGATTGATTGTGAATCTCTAGTGTCAATTGTGGACAGTACAGAGTATATTTTTTATCAAGAAGTCATCCAATTGGATACTAATCACATTCCCAAGGGGTTGGTTGAATTGGAGGGCATGTTCAGCATAAATGATAATTATATGACTCAGAAGTCCAATGCCAAGGTGGGAGATTCAGAGGAAATTAACTTGGGATCTGAAACATCTCCCCAATTAGTCTACATTGGTAAAAAATTGGACAGCAATGTGAGATAGAATTTGATAAAATTGTTGAAGAAGTATTGTGCGTGTGTATTTGGGAACATGTTAAGAAAGACACAAACACTCAATAATTCATTTCATTAGCTCAAAAGGTTAGATAAAGCATATAAAACCCACTAATATTGACCTATTGCCTACTAACTAGGAAGAGTGTGATTAATAACATATAAGCCCTCAGAATATGCTATAATCAGTGACAAATACAACCTAGCATGAAGTATTTTTAGATTAAAACAAGCTAAAAAGATGAAAAAAAAGCATTCTAGCTCTAAACATGTGAATAATAACAATGAAAAAGCATGGAATAATAAGTGAAATACTAGTCTAGGATTAATCCAACAGCATAACAATGTATTTTTGATCTAAGGTGAAGGCTTATTTACTCTCAAAAATGGCTTCTATTTAGAGAGAGAGAGAGAGAGAGAGAGAGAGAGAGAGAGAGAGAGTTAACGAGTGAAGGGGCTCATTAATGGAGGTGTAAGAGCCATTAATGCCCAAAGAATTAATAAGGCATGGGAGAGACATAGGCTTAAGGCATCTTCATTAATAAGGCATTAATGAAAGCCTTAAAGAAGCAAGGTAGAGAGGCTTGAGAAAGTGGACTTTAAGAAAGTCCAGCTTGAGAAAGTGGACTTTCTCAAGTGGGTTGAGTTGCTAAGCATTCCTTAATGGAATGTGACAACATTAGGAGGTGGGTTAGGGTAGAAT
>MU227149.1:248081-259190 GCA_018584345.1 Thuja plicata | reverse complement strand
GATCATACAACTGAAGCTACAAACATTAACACTCCCTCTTAGCTAGGGAGGATGATCAAACATAATGTGTAGTGGTCTCCTGTGTCAACACTTATGACCCTCACCATAGCTATACAAAACATCAACAGTTTTAAATCTTGCAGATAATTGTAGAGGGTTAGGGTGTATGCAAGAATTTGATACAGGGGTGTGAGGATGAGAGGATAGTTTTTAAAGTATTCCATTTGAGGTTTATTTGTATTTCTATTAATTATCCCTGATGTATGTATGTTTTATTCTGATTCTATGACCCATGATTAGGCACTAGCCAAAATGCTGACAAGTGGTTGTTATAATCAATCCAATTTAAATCAATCTTTATATATCTGTTATCTAAAATTCATGTTTAGCTAATTGTATTTACTACAATTCATTTTAGTGATTCCTTGAAGAGATAATCAATAGGTTAGCCTTCCTAGTTCTAAGAACTTAAAAAGAAGATGGATTATAAATCCTTAGTCCACTGTGAGATTCTCTATCATTCAGTCAGTCTGTAAGTAGGTACACCCACCTGAGTTTGTGGAGCTCGAAGTGAAAAAGGATTTCATCCTTGTTAATTAGCCTTTTCCATGTAAGAATTTGTGTTTGGAATAGAGGTCAAGCATTGTTGATGTATTGTTGATTCCTACAAGAAAAAGCGCTAATAGCTTACATGCCCCTTGTTTGAATCATAATGAGAACATAAAAGATTCATAATCAAAGCAAGATCAGTCTATGTGTTTAAGTAGTATTGAGAAATACTTTGGATTCATTTTTCAAGCACAGCAGATTATCATCAATCAGAACTTGGAATTAAGAAATATGTTTTTCATGTCTGAGTACATGAGATTACTTTTGTCAGCAGTTGCAATCCAATGTAGTGTTTAGGAACACTAGTTGATTAAAGTGTTGAGAAAAAATAGTGATTAAAGTGTTGAGAAACACTAGTATGATGTCTGTTACAGGTAGGTGGTGTTGAAGAAACACCCTTGTTTGTGATAATGACATTTTAAAGCAAGTATTGAGAAATATTGTTTTGGGAGGAAAACCATCCTAGACATGAACCTAGGACAACCTAGCACACGTAGACTAAACATGCTAGAAAAGATGCCCCCAGTACAAAATGACTATTCCTAAGACGCAAATGTAGACAAATCCCAAACAAGCATATGACATTCGTAAGGAATTAGAGTCAACCAAAAGCACAGGTGTCATCATGAAGGTTTAGTATCAGGAATGCGTTGGTAGATGGAGCACAAAGTACCTGTGACACTTGTTTTCAAGGTTTTTTCCAAGGCACTTTTCTCTTTTTTTCAATTTTCTTATTCTTTTTTCTATTTTTTTATTTTTTTTGTTAGTATCAAGGCACCTTTTTGCTAGGTTTTCACCAAGGATACCTTTTTATAAGACTTTTTCCACTATTTTTGGATTTTTTTCAAGATCAATTTTCGGATTTTTTTTGGTATTTTTTGAGAACTTTTCACTGCACGGGCTCTGTCATCCAGATGTCAAGCGTAGAACCACTTCAAGTGTAGGGTATTAATGGGATCGGGAATAACATCTCCCTTAGGTTTAGCTAACTGATAAGCTCTAGTCCCAAAGGTTGCAGTAATAACATAAGGCCCCAGCCAATAGGGTTCAAACTTTCCTTTTTGTTCTCTATTCAGCTGGTTTTTAGGATTCTCTTTGAGAATGAGATCCTCCACTTGAAATTTTCATGGTTTTACCTTCTTATTGTACCCTTTTGACATTTATTTTTGGTACACTTTGAGATTATCAAACTCTTGTTGTCTGCACTCATCAAGTAGTTTTAGTGCATGAACTCTATCAATGTGGTATTGTTCATCTGTAACAAGACCTTGGAGAGATACTTGCAAAGATGGAATTTCTACTTTAATGAGTAGCACTGCTTCTGCGTCATAGACTAGAGAAAATGGCATGGTTCCTGTTGGTTTTTTTATACTTGTTCTTTAGGCCCATAGTGTCAAATTTAGTTACAAATGCTTGTCTCTGCCAGACTTACTCATAGTTCTATGTAAGATTTTTAGAATGTTCTTGTTTGAAGCCGCAACTTGTCCATTAACTTGAGGATAATAGATTGAAGAACAATACTAAGTGATATGAAACTGTGTACAAAGCTCCTTAATGTCTTGGTTTTAGAAATGACCACCATTGTTTGTTACAATAGAAGAGGGTATCTCATACCTACAAATGATGTAGTTCAAGATGAACATAGAAACATGTTTGCCAGTGGCTTTGATTAGCAATACGACCTCAACCCACTTATTGAAATACTCAGTGGCATGTCCACTTGAAGAATTAGGATAGATTTGTCCAACAAGATCAAAGGCCCATTACTAAAATGGCCAATGTGTTATAAAAGGTATGAGTTCTCTGGATGGAACATGGATAATTTTTCCATGTGTTTGACAGTTGTGACATGTTCTAGAAAATTGAACATCTTTTTCCATTGTGGGTCAATAGTATCCAACTCTTAATAATTTCTTAGAAAATGAAAATCCATTTGAGTGTAATCCACATACACCTTCATGAACCTCTTTTAATGCACAATCAGACTCTTCTTGTTCTAAACACCTAAGAAGCATACCGTCAAGACCTCATCTATATAAGTTAGTAGTGATGAGGACATAATGCAATTTTGTCCTAATTAAAGCTCATTTTTCATTTCTTGATAGGCCATTGGGTAAGGTTTGATCCATAAGATAAGCAATTATTTTGGCATATCAGGATTGGTCTTGGGAATTTAACACACAAATTACTTGGGATTCAGGTGTATCAAAGGCTGGAAAGGATAATTCTTCCACCAAGAAGTCATAGCATAATTTGTGTTCTTCTAATTGTAACATGGATGCTAGCATAGCCATAGCATCTGCAGCTTTGTTTTTCATTCTTGGTATTTGTTGGAATGTGATGAAGACAAATTAATTTTTCAAAACTTCAACCAGTTGTTTGTAAGGCATCAGTTTCTCATCTTTAGTTTGATAATCTCCATTTACTTGGTTGATAATGAGTTGAGAGTCACTATACACATGTAACTCTACAATTTTCCATTCCATAGTAAGCTTGAGTCCATTTACTAATGCTTCATATTCTGAGATGTTATTTGTGCATGGAGACATCAGTTTATATGCCTAGGGTATTTTTTAGCCTTGAGGAGTGATAAATAATACTCCTACTCCAATTCCTTGTTGTGTGAAAGAACCATCAAAATACATCTTCCACGAATATTCAGTTAAGTGCATGATTGTTTTATGTGGAAATTCAATTACCAAAGGTGTATCATCTTGTAAAGGTGAATCAACTAGTTTATCTACTAGGACTTGTCCTTTGATAGCCCTTCTATCCACGTACTCAATATTAAATTCACTTAGAATTAAGACCCATTTTTCTAGTCTTCTTGTCAATGTTGTTTTACTTGGGAGATATTTGAGTGGATCTATTTTTGCAATAAGTTTCATTGTATGCAAGAGCATGTAGTGTCTCAATTTTTGGGATGCAAAGACAACAGCTAAGAAATATTTTTCAAGGATACTTTAATTGAGTTCATAAGACACTAAGGTATTGTTGATATAATAGATCACTCTTTCCTTTTTGTTTTCATCCTCCTGTGCTATCAATACTCCAAGCGATGTAGTCATAGCTGAGATATAGAGTAGTAGTTTTCCATGAATAGGTGCCATAAGAACAGGAGGAGTAGCCAAGTAATCCTTTAATTATTTGAATTTATTTTCACAATGCTCATCCCATTTGAAAGTAACACCTTTATGTAGCAGTTTTGTGAAAGGTTGCACTCTATCAGCTAGTTGTGACATAAACCTCTTTATGGACTGAAGTCTTCCTTGAAGTGTCCTCATTTGACTGATATTGTGAGGAGGTGACATTTCATGTATAGATTTTACCTTTTTAGGGTCCACCTCAATTCCATTGGTTGATACAATAAACACTAAGAGTTTCCCTGATTGGACTCCAAATTCACATTTCTTTGGATTAAGTCTGAGTTGAAATTGCTCCATGTGATCTAGTATATTTCTCAAGTCTTCAATGTGGATTGTTTTTATTTTAGACTTGGCTAATGTATCATCCACATAGTACTCCATGTTCTTGTGTATCATATCATGGAAGATTGTTTTCATAGCTATTTGGTATGTAGCACCAACATTATTTATCACAAATGGCATGACGTTCTAGCAAAATGTTCCCCATGCACATGTAAATGTTGTCTTTTCTTTGTCCTCAAGAGAAATCTTAATTTGGTTATAACCTGAGAATCTATCCATGAGAGAATACATTTGATATCCCAATGTGAGATCTATAATCATATCAATGTTCGGCAATGGGAAAATATCTTTAGGACAAGATTTTTTTAGGTCTCTAAAGTCTATGTAGATCCTGATAGATTTATCTATTTTAGAAACTATTACCACATTAGAAATCCATCCTACATAAGCAATGACTCTGGTGACATTAATTTTCCATTAGTATGCAAACAACACTTTTAGTAAGCATACAATGAAAGACAAAAAAAAAAGAGCAAACCAAAAATTAGATACAAAGAGATCACCAAAATGACTAAGTACAAAGAGAACCAATGACACAACTTTGTGTGTACACCAAAATTGCAAAATAGAAAGATAAAGAGGAACTTGATGTGTAGGATTAAGTGAAAACTAAGAGATAGATAAAGTGAAAATTGAAGAGTCAGTTAAAGAGAAAATGACAGAACAAAACTGAAAGACAGTCAACCGATTATAGAAGCATAATCGACTGTCAAAAACTGAGAATCAGTTGCAGCCCACAAAAAGTGGATCTGACTTCCACGTCAGATAAAGAAAGCTTATTCTATTTATAGGATATTGATTTTTTTTTAAATCCATTTCTTTAGGGAAAAAAAACATTAATGTAAGTTCTTTAATCAGTCTAACTAATTTAAAACACATAGACTAGGAGATCAAGGTACAAGTTGTAAACCTGATCTTAGAGTTAACATTGTTTTTCATGAAACTTTATGATTTCAATACATCTTATAAATACATGATGCAATCATTCATTAAAAAGGATGTAAATATAGAGGAGAGGATGAATGAATCCTATGAGCACATCTATGGATAAGATTGAAAGTTTCAAGAACCAGAATAGCAAAAGGTGAATTTGGTTAGCAAGAACCAAGAACAGAGGCTACCAAGAATCAGAGGTATTACTCAATCACATTAGGTGATAATCTCATTCATGTAAACTTAAATGGATCTATATCAGCAAAAGGAGATTTCATTTACCAATTCAATTTGTAATTTTCTATCATTCTAACAAGTGGAGAAAAGTGTAAAAATCCTTTCAAGGAAGGTGGATTTAATAGTCCAACTACAAATCTCTTAACCGAGTGCACACTTAACCATGTTGCTAAAGATCTTAACCAAGTAGACTTTAACACGTCTCCATAGATACTCTTAACCAGGTAGATCATCAGAAGTGATCAAATTGTAAGCCTTAACCAGCCCCTTCCAATCTACAGATAGTGAAGCTTTTGTGGGTACCATCCCCACAACAGTTTTCACTTCCTAACAGGAGTTTTCTGCGATATCATATCTTGTGTTATGTGTCAATTACTTTCATGAATGTTTCTACAAATTTTCACATGTATGTTAATGTTATGAATTGATATAACTCACATCAAGATAGTATAGATCAGGTTGAATGGATATACAATTAATTACAAAGGTTAATTGATTAAAGGATATAAATAGTTTTAGAGGTACTAATTCACCCTTCCCTCTCAGTACACACTTACCATTAATTCCAAAAATTGGTATCAGAGCTAAGTCTCTTCTTTGGAAAAGCTTAAAGGCTTAAGAGAAAAGATCATACAATGGAGAAGTATAGACTTGATAAGAATATTGAGAATGAGAAGCTAGAAATTTAGATATTCAATGAATAGTATAAAGAAGCTAGAATCAACTTGAGATAGTTGTTAGATGAAAGAAAGATTATGGAATCTCATTGTAATGAGACAAATTATCATGAGGAAGAGATACCAAATTTCTTTGAATCTTCAAGATCAACTACAAGCAAAGCATCAGATACATCAGAAGAAAGCATCACAAGCCTAACTGAAATCAATCTACATCTGGCTGGACAAGTTAAATCTCTGTAAATCAGTCAAGAGACACAGATGGTAAGGATGATTAATGTCATGAAAAATGCTAGACAAGCTGAGAAAGAAATAACACTAGCTATTGATGATAGAAGAAAGATTATAGAAAAGATACAAGAAAAAAAATCTGAAATACAAAGACTTACAAAGCATCACAATAAGATTACAAATCACATTATTCTTATGAGTCAAGAGGAAAAAAGAATAAATGTTGAACTCATTGAAAGAATAGAATCTATCGATGAGCTAAGAGATGAGAATGAAAAATTGAAACATGAAATAAGAATTCAGCGGTAGCATAATGAAATTATCAGGAAAGCTGAAGAAATCAATAAAAGAATGGATCATTTTCTTGAAGGAAAACAAAGATTCAACAACAATACCGGTCTAGGTTTTATCAAGAATGCAGAATCATCAAATCAAACTAATCCAAAGAATGTCTATACAAATTAAAGACCAAGAAAGCTTACATGCAATCACTGTGGAAAGAAATTCCATACATCAAATGTATGCAGAGGCAAAATGAAAGGTATTCCTAAATCTACATCATCATTCATAGGATTTTGTTATAAATGTAACAAGAAAGGACATAAAGCATATGAATGTAATTCTGAGATGAAAAAACCAAAGAAGGATACCTACATGGACAAATAATGCCCTACTTGAAAAATCAATGGGCACACAACTCTTGAATGCTAGAAAAGGAAAAGGCAAGCATGGAAGCCTAAAGGTCAAGAAACTCCCTATCAGCCGACGAGAATCAGTAACCAGTATGTATGGGATTACAACACTTGGACAAATTTTACAGCATGTGGAAGATATGGTCACATTGCTAAAATTTTACAGCATGTGGAAGATATGGTCACATTTCTACAAACTGTATGAGATAATGGACTAGAAAGTCTAGAGGCTAGACTAACCCCAGAATGGCATGCTTACACTGTCATAAAGTTGGTTATCTCAAGAAAGACTGCAGAGACCGAATTACAAAGACTGGCACATATCCCAATGGAAATACCATTTAAGACATCTGGATGGAAAGAGACAAAATGTGGAGAAAAGCTTCAAAAAATGATGAAGCTGGACTGAGCAATGCAATTGGTGACACCCCATCCAATGGATCTAGTGACATCACCAACTCCACCTAAGCAGAACAAGTTAGTATGGAATTGCATTACCCTATTTATTACTTTACATCAGTTCCATAATATATTAATTAAATGCCAAATTAGCATACAAAAGATAAATCATGGTATTACTAGTTAAAATCTGTGATAACTATGCTATCGGGCATATATACCAAAATTTGTCGGTACACACTCAAAGCTAAGAGTGCCTAAACTTACCAAGAAGCATCAGTTAAAAGAAAATTTGATAGTACAAACCAAGCCTCGTCGGTAACCAAACAAAGTGAACAAGTGGTTTGCAATACCAAAACCTATTGATAAATGCAAAAGGTACAATGACCGCACCAAAACGACATGTTGTCACTGAAGGAAAGTTTGAAGTCTTAACCGGGAAACTTTGTCTTCACACACCAAGGAGTTGGTAAGCTTTAATGACACATGTTTAGGTCAAACAACTATAAAAAGGCAATTGGTCAGTCTCATTGTTCACCATGACCAGAGTAGAGATGAGAGCAATTTTTCAAGCATAAAGCGAAAGGATCCCCAAGAAACTCATTGAGAAATATAAAGATGAAATATGTTTTATGGTTGATATAGATCATGTATATATCAAGCCTACTATACCGAGGACAGCATGGCTTCAACCATTAGAATATAAGATAAACATTGATCTTACATCTAAGGCAATTAATGCCCTAATTAATGAACCACTAGATAAGAAACAGCCCAAGTTTGGAACAAATGAGGAGGCCAAGACAAGAATAAAATTTGGCCTAATTGATAAGAAAATTTTCAAGAAAAAGGACAAGATGGTAAAGAACCTCAAGAAAATATTGTCAGCAACAGAGGAAGAAACCGAGCAGGAAGAGGAAACTAAAAAGGAGGAAGAAACCAATGGACAACTACCTATTGGTGAAGTTGAAGAAAAGGATGACTCTGAGGAAACAGAGTCAGATTCACCACCTCCTCCTCTAACTAAAAGGCCAAGGACCACAGCTGCTTCTAGAACAAGAAGCCAAACATCTAAGGATTCAACTCCTTCACCTTTGAA
Source organism: Thuja plicata (assembly GCA_018584345.1). Lineage (NCBI taxonomy): Eukaryota > Viridiplantae > Streptophyta > Pinopsida > Cupressales > Cupressaceae > Thuja > Thuja plicata. Next base: position 250,825 of record MU227149.1, on the reverse strand, counting down.
GAAAGGAAAGTTCAGAACATACAAGAGGAAATCTTCCACACCAAAGAGAGGGAAAAACAAAAGAGGAAGGAAGCTCATCAAAACCTGAGAAGATATTGAAGACACCGAGAAATATGAAGCTATAGAGGAAAAAAAGGTGAACAAGGTAAAGCTATCAGAATTCATTACTGAATTGGATCCAATTATAACTAAAGCTATAACATTAATTCAACAATTGATCACATTAGAAAAGTTCACTAAAGAGAATAGTGAAAATATAGCAAACTTAGATACAGATCTAGCTAACATTGCTCAAATCTTAACCACTGATGGAGACAATGCAGTTAAGTTGCATTATGAGTAGATCATGGAGATTAAAAGGTTTAGGAAAGAATTGTGGGAAGTAGAGACACACTTTAGGGAAGAAGTCACCAAGCTCCAAGCTCAAATTCTACCTTACACTACTCCAACAACACATCAGTTCAGCAAGACAACTGATAGCAACTCTCGAGATGTCTGTAGCAAAAAGGATCTATGACATGCACTCCAAGATCACACTCAAGCACATGGCTCTGGAGAACTTAAAGGAACAATGGGAGAAAATGATGGAAGACATGAAGTCTTCGCACTCCCACATTTTTTATAAGCTCTAAGGTATAGACCTTTTCCCTTAATATCAAAAAAGGGGTAAAATGATATGTATTCATATGGGAAAATGGTAAATTAAAATGATATGTATATGTATATTCATATAGGAAAATGATGTATGTTCAGATGGAAAATTAAATGTATATGTATTCACAAAAGGAAAGATATCATATGTACAGATATACTGGCATATACATAGGGGGAGTCATTAAAATGACTAAGGATTATATATGTTATATATTCTTAACATTTTGTTAGTATTTTGCACATAATTTTTTGATACTAATGTCAAAGGAAGAGATTGATGATATTAATTTTCCATTAGTATGAAAACAACACTTTTGATAAGCATACACCGAAAGACAGAACAAAGAGAAAACCAAAAATCAGATACAAAGAGATCACTGAAATGACTAATTACAAAGAGAACCAATGACAAAACTTTGTGTGTACACCAAAATTGCAAAACAGAAAGATAAAAAGGAACCTAATAGAGGAACTCAACATGCAGGATTAAGTGCAAACCAAGAGACATATAAAGTCCAAACTCAAGAGTCTATTAAAGATAAATTGATAGAAGAAAACTGAAAGACACTCAACTGATTATAGAAGCATAACCAACCATTAAAAACTGAGAATCAGTTGCAGCTCGCAAAAAGTGGATCTAACTTCCACATCAGATAAAGCAAGCTTATTCTATTTATAGGATATCGATTTGTTTTTAAATCCATTTCTTTAGGGACAAGAAACATGAATTTAAGTGCTTTAATCATTCTAACTAATTTAAAACACATAGACTAGGAGATCAAGGTACAAGTTGTAAACCTGATCTTAGAATTAACATTGTTTTTTGTGAAACTTGATGATGTCAATCCATCTTATAAATAGATGATGTAATCATTCATTAAAAAGGATGTGAATATAGAGGAGGCAATTAATGAATCTTACGATCACATCTATGGATCAGATTGAAATTTTATAGAACCAGAATAGCAAAAGGCAAATTTAGTTAGCAAGAACCAAGAACGGAGGCTATCGAGAATCAGAGGTATTACTGAATCACATTAGGTGATAATATCATTCATGTAAAATTAAATAGATTTGTATCAGCAATAGGAGATTGCATTTAATAGGTAAATTTGTAATTTTCTATCATTCTAACAAGTGGAGCAAAGTGTAAAATCCTTTCAAGGAAGGTGGATATAACAGTCCAACTACAAATCTCTTAACCGAGTGCACACTTAACAGTGTTGCTAAAGCTCTTAACTGAGTAGAATTTAATAGTTCTCCACAGGTACTCTTAATCGGGTAGGTCATCAGAAGTGATCAAATTGAAAGCCTTAACCAACCCTTCCAATCTATAGATAGTGAATATTTTGTGGGTGTCATCCCCACCGCATTTTTACTTCCTAACATGAGTTTTCTGTGATATCATATCTTGTGTTATGTGGAAATTACTTTCATGAATGTTCATGATGCAGGAGCATCCCAGGGTACTTGGCTATCCTACATGTTTGGGAGATTTGATGGAGTTGTGTGGAATTATTTTCATGTGTGAGGGATTTGGTAGAGCTGTGTGGACCTACTTGGGTCTTGGGTAATTGGTTTTGATGTATTTAATGGAACTTGGCATGGTCTTGGTTGCTTGGCATGAACTAGGAGGAGCTCGGCCTTGCTTAGGAATTTGGTTCCTATTATAGGCCATATAAGTAATTTTCCACAAAGAGTTAGAGGATGAAAATTTCAAATATTGAAGAGAGCTTAGATTTCTACCTACGGTTTGAAGTATGAGTCCTAATTCATCCGGAGCTAGGAGATATCATGATTTTACTAAGACATCAATTTTGGGCATTTAATTATTGTTGTTGGCCAACTTGTGGCATTTAATTTATGTGTTTATATTTAATTTATGTTTAGAGCTGACCTATGGCTTAGATTGGTATAAGTAGGGGTTGTGGGGGAAGTCTTTAGTCATTTTTCATTGATCCTTGAGAAGAGGAAGAGGTAGAGGAGTGAGTTTTGAGAAGAGCTAGTGGCTGCGGCTTGGGGGACAAGGGGATTGCTTGGTGGACTTGCGAGCACAAGTTTAGATCTTCCTTGGGGGCTCCTACCAGTGT
>MU227149.1:206427-229395 GCA_018584345.1 Thuja plicata | reverse complement strand
GACTAAGGCCTCAATCAACATAATTTAACCATGAAAAATGAGAAAACCAATTGAAAATATAGACTATGAATCAAATCAGGAAGCATGCACATCAAACTATCACTTTGAAGAAGTTCTATTGGTTTATCTGAGGGACTAATTGTACATCCAGGTCCATGTTATACTTGTTGATTAACACATGTGAAAGAAAAAAGACTTATCTTTATTGATTTTGAAAAAATAGTATATCCAGGCCCATGTTATACTTGTTGATTAAAAACTATCCAAATATGTGAAATTGTATTATATTGTATTTTCTTATATTTACATTTTACATTATGTATATATATATATATATGTGTGTTTGAGTGGATTTCACACTTCTTTAGGGTGAAAAGACACAACCCTTATTACAAATTATTTTGAAAAAACAATAAACTAACTAAAAAATAACTACCTAACTTTTGGATTTGGCTTTGGTAGAAAATCCAAAACACCTTATGAAAAGCTAATATTTCTGCTGAAGATAGGAAATTTGATTTCCCGAATTGGGTCATTTTTATATTTTTAAAATTCAACCATCTTTATCCTCTGTCAATATAATCTTTGTATCAGGTCTAAATTCCAGCATTTTCTGAAGGCTTTGATTAGTTAGTTCTATTTATTTGTGTCGTAAAGTTTCCTTCCTTTGATTTTTTTAGTATGGAGAAACATGCTTCTTGATAATGGATTGGGACTTCTAAATTATCAAAATTTAGGGTACCACTAGTGTGCATCCATTTGCAAGCATCCCTAATAGAATTGCATAAGGAAAAATTAAGGTGTATAGCCCTATGAGTACTCAAATGTGTGTAGTATCGTAAGCAAGATTCAACCGGCTCCTCTCTACATACACTCAAGCATGTTAAAGGAATGATTTCAAAATTCTAGGAACAAAACCGACTGCATCTTTCAAGGCTTTGACCTACAAGGAAGCATATTGATTATAGTGAGTTGGAAGGGTTGGCATAAACCTGTCCTCACTTGGGTCGTCCCGAGAGATTTTTTCCTCAAGCGGCAGGCCCTCTAATGTTTTTGAAAGCAATGAAAAGGATTAGCGAGCTTAAGAATCTAGATTTCTGATTCTTCAAAAGAAGAAGAGAATACTCTCCTATTCCATGTCGGTTTCTCCCACAAACACACCAAACATGTTCATTTCCTCAAACTTTGTAACTCAAAACTCAACCCCCCATGACGAGTCTTTGATTATTCTGCTTGAAAAGAAGAGAAAATCCTCTAGTGAGACTAAGTAATAAGCTTAAGTTAGAATTTTAAGTTCCTATTATAAGAAAGAACAAAGTATATGAAAGAAAATTTGTCTTGTTCAATTTCCCCAAATTAAGGTGATTTTCTTGTTCATTTACTTTTCCAGAATTAGATGATTTGAGCTTGTTATTTTTCCCACAAATTTAGTGCTTTTCTTGTTCTATTTCTATCCAAAAATTAGAAAAATTGAACTTGTTTATTTACCCACAAGATTTAGTGAATAGCTTGTTCAGTTACTTTCCCAAAAAATTAGACAAGTGATTTTTCTTTCTTCATTTCCTCAAATTCCTTATCAAATCTTAAATTGACTTGTGAGTTTATGATTTTCCTTAAAGGAAAAGAGCATAATCCTATGGCCAATTTACTAAGTGATGGAAAATATATTTAGTTTTGAAAGTTTTGAACAAATAGAGTCAAGTTGACCGATTCGACAACCTGCAAACCACAAGTTAGTAGTTGCTTTTGAACTTTTTGAGAAAAAGTCTCTGGTAGCAACTTGCAAACAAATGTTAGGCTGTTTAAAACACAAAAATAGACATGGTCAAAATATTAGTGGTTAGACTTTCAAATTTGCAAATCTATCAACCAAATGCGACTTCCTTTCCTAAATGCGACCCTAAAATTCTTGTATGTGATTAATAGTTCTGGATGTGAGCCTTTGATGGTAAAGGTGAGGAAAGATTTACCAAATGCAAGTCTTCCCTAAATGCGATTTAGGATTCACCAGATGTAATTTTAGAAATCCAGGATGTGATTGCCTTTCCTAAATGTGATGATCTTTCCTGCATGTGAGCTTTGGCAACTAAAGGTGACTCTGAACCTAAAAATTGAGAACACAAATAAGCCAAAAAGAAGTTAAAAATGAGGAGAAATCCAAGGATTTGCCCCACGGTGGGTGCTAGAAATGTGTGTGTAATTTATGGATCTACTAGCTGCAACACAACACTTCAATATGTCATTGCATTAGTGAGATAAACATGAAATATCAAAGGAAAAGTACATATACATCACTACAAAGTGACATATTTCTCCCTATCTAAGAAGAGTATGAAATATGCTATAATTGCCCTCAGATTATGCATAAATCAGTGACAACATCATGCTTATAATGGAAGATTTAACTAAAATTCAAGCTAAAGTGTAATGCAAAGTTCATTTTAGAGCTCTAATTGAAAGATTATGAAATTATAAGAGTAGTGAGCTAAAATTAATTTAAAATCTCTAAGAATAAGAGCAGCATAAGATTGCAAAATGAAATTCTAAAATTAGGGGCCCATTGAGCTCAAAATTCATTCCTTTATAGAAGAATTTGAGGAATGAGAGGTCAAGATTGATTTGTGAAGAGAGGTGGAGATTGAATCCTTGGTGATCCATGTGAGGTGATCTAAGTGATTTAACTCTCATTGGCTAGGGAATTGACTTTCTCTTTTGCAAGTGAGGGGTTATAATTAGGATTTTACTTAATTCATTTTAATTAATTACCTTAGCCATGTATTTGTTTCTTTTTTATTTAATTGATTTTATTTGATTTAATTGACTAAGGAAATTAATGTAAATTAGTGATAAGATCACTTAGGAGATTAAATTTGATTTAGATGAAATATGCCAATTAATTAAAGAATTGTCTTGACATAATTAGGGGTATGATCACACATAGGGAAAATAGGGTCTTTGGTTAGATCAAACCAAATTAGGGTGGTTAAAGGGATTGTAATTGTAAATCCCTAATTAGGTCATATCATTTGATATATAAATGTATAGAAGTCAAGTTTTGCAATGTATGTTGATCAAGCAATGATCAAGTAGTCGTCATACTACAGACATCATAGATCGGACAAGGATTTTAAGGACAGAGACTACATAGCAAAAATCAGTTTTCAAAACTAAGGCAAGGCTACCGACCATAATAGAGCAGAAGGTATTGTCATTCACATTAAGATGATATGTTTTTGTATGAACTTAATGGATCTATATCAGAAATAATGAGATTGTATATGATTTAGATAAAATTTATGTTACTCTCTAACAATTGTAGTAGACCCCCAAAAATCTCTTAATAGAGTAGACTTAATCGTCTTATTGTAAATCTCTTAACCGACTGCACACATACTTTGTGTTGAAAAATCCTCACACGAGGTAGATCTAATCGATCTAATTGTTACTCCTAATAGGGTAAGATCATTAGAAGTCATCATTCTTTGTAAGCTTTAACAGGATACTTTATTTACTACAGTAGTGAAGTTTTGTGGGTCTCATCCCCATCACAATTTTTACCTTCTAACAAGGGTTTTTTGCGATACCAAAATACTACTGTCATGAGTACTTAATTTCATGTATGTGTATTTTTTATTTTACATGCATTTACATTTCAGCAGTGATACTATATGTTTTGTGTATGCAATCTAGACTCAGTTGGTTAATACAGAACATTAGTTACAAAGAATTGATTAAAAGTTGCTAAGGGTACTGATTCACCCCTCCCCTCTCAGTACACACCCTTTCCATTATCCCAAAAATTGGTATCAGAGATAGTTCACTTTTTTTGAAGGTTTAATCACTAAAGAGAAAATATCTTATGATGGAAAGGTATACACTTGATAAAAATATTGAGAATCATAAGTTACAACTACAGATCTATGTCGAGCCATACAAGGAAGCCAAAGAGAAACTCAGGAAGATTTTGATTAAGAGAAAGGACATGGAACTTTGTTGTCATAAGATTGATTATCATGAAGAAGAGATTCATGACCCATTTGACACATCTAGATTTGAATCTAGTAGCATATCTCATGCATCTTAAGGAATCATATCAAACTTATCTGAGAGAAATCAACAACTTACTGAACAAGTGAAAGTACTACAGATCATATGAGATACACAAATGGTTAGAATGGTTGAAGTCTTGAATGATGCAAAGAAAGCTAAAAAATATAGAAACATGGTTGTTGATGACAAAAGACAGATGACTAAAAAGTTACAAGAGAAAGAAACTGAGATATTGAAACTTACTGAACATTACTTTGAGATCACCAATCAAGTGGGTGCTATGAATCATGAAGAAAAATGAGTGAATACTAGACTTGCAAGAACAATAGGAGATATTGGTGTATTGAAAGAAGAAAATGAAAAATCAAGAAATGAATTGAATATTTTACAACATAATGAAGTGATTAATAGATCTAAAGAAAGTACTAAGAGAATGGATGAATTTTTGAACTATCAAAGAAGACTAAACAACAATACCAGATTAGGGTATACCAAGAAAGGAGATCATCAAATCAAGCTAAAAAAAAGGAATGTATACTCAAGCCCAAATCCCAAGAAGCCCTCTTGTCATCATTGTGAAAACCATGCCACACATCAAATGTTTATAGAAGCAAACCGAAAGGTATTCCTAGAAACCCTCCTAAATTTAATGATATTTTCTATAACTATAATAAGCATGGACATCAAGCACGTGAGTGTAGATCCAAGTTGAAAAAACCATAGAAGAAACCATACATGGATAAATACTGCCAAAATTGCAACATGCATGGTCCTACATCACAAGCATGCATAAAGAACACAAAGATAATCTGGAAGCCTAAAGGAAAAGAAAAGGTAAATCAACCGAGAAGACAAGGTAATGCTTATGCATGGGATTATAACACTTGGATTAGTTTTATAGCATGTGGTAAATATGGGAATATAGCAGAAAAATATATGAGACAATAGAGAACCAAGTCTAGGAATTGGTCAAACTCTAGAATGGCATGTTCTCATTGTCACAAAGTCGGTCACTTAAGCAAATATTGTGCAGACCAAATAAATACATATGGTAATGGAAATACAATTGATGAAATTTTGAGGATGGAAATCAAATGTAGAGAAGAGCATCAAATGATAATGAAATACCAAGCACAACAGTCAGTGACACCTCATCTAATGGATTAGGTGGTTCCATCGTCTCCAAATGAGACATATAAGCAGGTAAGGAACTATATTTTGAAAATCTATATCTTAAATCAGTTCCTATATTCATTGCACATATACCAAATTAGCATGAATTGAGATGCACTATGGTATTATATTTTTGATAACTTTGATATTGTTGAGTCGATTAATATGTACCAAGTTAGAACTGTCAGTCGATAAAATTTTGAAGAGACAACTGAGTTTCTATGGTAACCGAGTATATGGTATACTCACCAAGTTGAAACATTGTTAGTGTTAACTAAGCATAATGTTTTTTCACTAAGCGGTTGGTGAAAATCATTTATTATGCCTCCCTAAGTCATTTTCTATAAATTTGATCAATGCAAACTCATTTGTTCACACCGCAATCACAGAGTAGAATAGAGAAAAGAGAGAAAAGTTGCAGAAGAGAATTTTTGAGCATTCTAAAAAGATTCAAGCACACTCCAAGCATACAAAGGTTATTCATTGTGCATTCTACTTTACCTGAGTCATTTGACCACTTTCATGCAAGCCCTAAACCAGAAATCATGGCATCGACATCTTGAACCATGAAAGCCAAGATGGAGAAGGATAAAAATATTGTTTTGGTAAAGAAATCCACTTGCACAGAACTACATTATAAGATCCATCCACAAGTTGCAGCCCAACCGGATGACAAAGGTGTGTTTTCATTGATCCTGCCTAGGGTTTTGTTAGTCCAAGATGTGTGTGCCTACATTCACTACAAATTAGGTGAAATTGGGGATTTTGACTTATCATTCACTATGCATAGATGGAAAGTTGAAAGAAGATCATAAACATATGGAGGTTAAAGGGTTAACCAATGCCCTAAATTTCCTAAATGTATTTAAGATTGAGTGGGTCTGCATTTTTCTGAGAAGAGTACATGAAGGAAATATATGGTTGGATGAGCCAAAAAGGATAACAAAGGATTTTATTCATGTCATGATAGATTATCCCATATGTGATAAATCCAAAGCCCTAAGGCACCCACCGAGAACCAAAATAGAAAAGTTAACAGGAGCCGAATGGGATGGTAGAGGTCTAAAGATCAATTGCATCAGTGATCCTAAAATGAGGTTCGGTGCATATGTCACTGGCTACAAGATATTCGAGTCCAGCAAACTGAACAACATTGCTTGCGGACCTGTTGACATAGCCTATAAGATTGTTAAGAAAGGACTACAATATGATATATCTGAGTTGTTACAGAGGCAATTTGAAGAAAAAATGAATACCATCATATCACCACCGTCAAATACATGTAAGTTGGCTCCCTACTACTCTGCACATTCTTCTACCTACAAAAAATATTTCCATCCATCAGTACAATTAAATGGACATCCAAATGACCAGTTACAATGCAAATCAGTGATATGATTACACCTAGGAACAAATTTTGAACTAGTCGTGAATGACTACTTTGCTAAGTTTAAGGCTAGGATGGAAAAGAGGACTACAATTCCACTCCAATTGGTAGATAAGTAAAAAGATGGTATATGTTTTGTAGTAGACACTGATACTACTCTAATCAAGGAAACAACTGAGGATAGCATGGCTACCTTTGTTAGAATATGAATTAGATATTAATACTACATCTGAGGCCATTGAAAAATTATTGAATGAGCCTGTTGACAAATTGGCCATGAGATTTGGCACATTTGATGAAGCCCAAACTCAGATACCCAGAGGTCTACAAGTACAAATGATGAGTAGGAAAAAGAAAAATATTGTGAAGACATTGAAGAGAAAATTTTCTATAATAGATGAAGAATTAGACAAATTTGTAGATGATATCGAGGAGCAGATATTAGTCATTCAAGATGATGAACCCGTACATGATGTTGATGCCACCGAATCAGATGAAGAACAAGATAAGGCACCTAAGGCCAAAAGGGGAAAAAGGATAAAGACTGAGTCTCCATCATAGACTATATCACAATCGATGACTGTGGATTACCAACCTTTGAATAAAGGTGTAGCAAAAATTACAAGGCCCTCACCGAAGCTCACTTACCAAACAAAAAATAGAAGGTTACTACCAATAATCTAGTACCGAGACAAAGGAAAAGATATGTAAGGACCAAAGATGACAAGGATGATTCTGATGAAAATCTAGATCAATTCAAGGTTGTAAAGAGTAAGACACCTCACACTATTGATGAAATTGTAGAGGCAATCATAAAAACCAGACAATTAGGACATCCAAAGATACATGCATATTCTAATCTGGCTATGGAGAATAAGGACAAACTTGAAGAAGAAATCATAGGTATGATGATCAACTTCAAACAAGTTCCAGTTTAATTTTCTTCTTACCTTCCTTTCAAGTTATATGATAAGATATCAGCTAGATGGTCCTATGCACTTCAAATTGAGAAATAGATGAGAGAGACAACTCTCAATCTTATTAAATATGACTACACTGTAGAATAGATAAATGATATCATGCATCAATATGTGAAGAAATTTCCTAAGAAAGCACGAACACTAAATATTCTACAAGGAAATTTGAAGGAAGTAGATATTGAGAGCACATATATATGGAATAAACTGTTGAACTCACCAAAGGAAATCCAAGATATAGAGGAAGTGATAGACATTGCATCCAAAGTTGACACCGAGGAAGATTGACCAAGCATAGAACCAATAGATGTTGGTGATGCAGATGTTAAAAATATATTGGATGAAATTCCTCAACTATTTACTAACATGAGTCACCCAGAGATCACAGTAAAATACATCATTGAAGATGATCCTGATGATAAAGCTAAGGGAGATGAGATAGTCAGAGAAACTGAGACCTTGAATGAACAAGACACAATAGAGGTCGCTCGATTAAATGTACCAGGCTAGCTACCTATTTTATTACAAGCCATTGAAATAGAGAGTGAAGCACAGAAGAAGACACCTGAGCAGGTTACAGATACAAATGAAGACAAGGGTGATCAGCAAGGTACATAAACAGAGCATAGTGGTGGAACAACGGAAGGTGATGCACAAAAAGATACCACTAATGCAAAATAAAAAGGTAAAGGTAATACATACAACAAAAATAATATAGTAGATACTTTTACTACGGATACCAAGTTAGTTACCGAAGCACCTCACCAAGTCATCACATTGAGTACTGAGCAAGAAAAGCCTGAACTTGAGAAAAATTCTAAATTAGTATTAACTTTATCTCCTTCATCAAATGTCCAAGGAAAGAAAAAGATGAAGAATAAGAAAGGAAAAACAAGAATGAAGTTACTTTAGATAAAATCGTAGAGATTCTAGCATTAGATCCAAGGACACTTGATCCATAAACATTAAAGAAATGTGGTGAATTATGCACTAGGAAAGTAGCACAAGACAAGTTAAGGCAAGAACACAAGAATGCACAAGTCTTAGAAGCCACCAAGGAGATTCTTAAGCAAGTTGTCCCTGACTTAGCTATTAATGAATCCACCCCCATCATTAATCAACTTGCACTACTCACCAAGGCCATTAACAAACCTAACATTGATGTCAAGCAAAACTTGAAAGAAAGATTTGAGAAGAAGATACAATACAAGGTCACAGACAAGATCAGCTAGGAAGTGGTAGTACACAACGTAACTCTATTTGTATTTTTGAATAGAATAGAAACTATCATATCTGAATTCATCACAATTCTATAGAAGTAATGCACTTTAGATCACTTCACTACCAAGATTAGTGAAAAGATAAAGAAGATCAATCAAGATCTAAAAGATAGTGCATTACACTAAGATACTTTAGAACCAGTGATTGAGACTAGACCTCAAGAAAGAAGAAGATCAAATCAGAGAACAAGTAATCGATCTATAGGCAATGTTACTATCACATTTGTTAATGATGTAGAAACATGTGACATTGGAAAAGAGCCTAATTTCCACCCCAAAACTGTCAGTGAAAAAAAACATATATGATATGCATGCTCAGATAAACATAGAGCTATTAACCCTCGAGCATTTAAAGGAGGAATGGGAGAAGCTACTAGAAACTCCCAAGAACACCCATCCTAATATTTTTGACAAACTGTAAGTTATATTCCTTTTGTTGTTATTTTCAAAAAAGGGCGTAACATATGTATATAAGTATAGTATGGGGGATACTATAATCTGGAGGAGTTCATATACATATACCAAGCATGTACAAAGGGGGAGTAACTATGTATAATATTATGAACATTAATAATTTTTTGATACTAATTCCAAAGGGGGAGAATGTTACTCTAATTGTGCATTGAAATCGTCATTAGTTATCAAGTAGACATAATGGACAGACGGTAACAGGGTCACAATAGGACAGTTGGTATATTCACCATAGTGCAAATTTAACTAAGAGCACTGATCATGCCCAAATTTAACTGAGTATAGTGATACCCAAGCTGACAGACTTTACCGAGCAATAGACAATACCGAGATAAACAGTACAAATTGAACAAGTAGTATAACCAAGATACACAGACTACACTGAGCACTAAGAGACAACAATAACCGAGTGGACCAAAGGCCAGATAAAAGTTTATTTTGGCACATTATTCTATGTAAAAAAAATTTCCGACCTAGATAATAGTTTACACAATTGAGGAGAATACTAATTATGGATATACAACATTAATTCTTTATGTCTCCTATGTTAGATGATCAATGTATATTATGTACATTGTTGATCTTAGGGTAGGGATTGTAATTGTAAAGCCCTAATTAGGTCATATCATTTGATATATAAATGTATAGATGTTATTTTTTGTAATGTATGTTGTTCAAGCAATGATCAAGTAGCCGCCATACTCTAGACATCAGAGATCAGACAAGGATTTTAAGGATAGAGACTAAATAGCATAAATCAGTTTTCAGAACTAAGGCAATGCTACTAAGAAGAATAGAGCATAAGGTATTATCATTCACATTAAGGTGATTTGTTTTGTATGTACTTAATGGATTTGTATCAGAAATATTGAGATTGTATATGCTTCAGATCAAATTTCTATTACTCTCTAACAATTGTAATAGACCCCCAAAATCTCTTAACAGAGTAGACTTAACCGTCTTATTGTAAATCTCTTAACCGAGTGCACACATACTTTTATATCTAATCGATATCATTGTTACTCCTAATAGGGTAAGATCATCAGAAGTGACCATTCTTTGTAAGCTTTAACAGGCTACTTTATTTACTGCAGTAGTGAAGTTTTATGGGTCTCATACCCACTGTAATTTTTACCTTCTAAAAGGGGTTTTCTGCCATACCAAAATACTAGTGTCATGAGTACTTAATTTTATTTATGTATATTATTTATTTTACATGTATTTACATTTCAGCAGTGATACTATATGTTTGGTGTATGCAATCTACTTAGTCGGTTAATATAGAACAATAGTTAACAAGAATTGATTAAAATATTTTAAGGGTACTGATTCACCCCTCCCCTCTTGGTACACACCCTTTCCATTATCCCAACAATATTGTTCTTCATGTTTTTAGGCCAGTTTGTCTTTTTTTGATCTGGCAAAGGATTTCTCAATCGATGAAGCTTAACTACTCATTTCTCAATGATATTACATTTGTGGTTGACATACTTGACGGATCACAATTCTTATTTCTTTCTTTGGAATTATATCATGATGATTTGAGTCCTGACCTATATTTGTTAATATGATTCCCTATTATTGGGGAATGTAATATTTCTAGGCCGACCTTATGCTTGTGAAAGATTTATAACCTTATGAATTTGTTCATAAAGGGGAAACTCTCATAAGATTATCTTGTTGTAGCTTAATGCTAAGGATATTGTAAGGAATTATGATTGTAATCAAGCATGTATGACTGCATGTTGCAGATCCTTTGTATATGATTTTCTGATAATAAAGAAGATTGATATTGCCTATCTCTCTATTGTTACCTATTTTTTCTATTGTGTGACTCTTGTTTCAAGGATTGGATAGATCTCTTTGAGTTCCCTCTATCCTTGACTGCACCATTTCACAAGATTGGGAATAGGAGAATTTTTTGTTGGAATAGTCCCAAGGATAACTGAGAGGGGGAGTGAATCAGTTATCAGTCAATTTAATTCTTTTATCTTTCTTTAATCTAATTTGATATAAAGTAAATGCACATTCAGATAACATAATAGAGTATGCAACAATTTGATTATGAGGAAACCAAATAGGCAAAAACCCCGATGGGAATCAGCACCCACAAATAATTGCACTAGTTTATAATCATCCTTGTTAGAAGATCTTACAACCCTGTTAGGAGTTGATCTTTACAATGCAAGAAGTATAGAGACTTGGTTAAAGGTCAGACCCTGTTAGGATTCTTTTATAGATAACCCTGTTAAGGTTGAGGACTCACTGTCCAATAGCTCACTGCTAAGATGGTGAAGGCTACGACCTTCGGTATAATAGATATACACTATATCTGGTAAATGAACTATTTGATTAGACCTGTTGTCTTGATCAGTTCCACTGAATTGCAATCAACTTATTCTCTTTGATTTTCTTCTCTACTCTTTCTTTTCTTCTTCTCTATCCTTTTTGAAACTTAGTGAACATACCTAAACTGTTATATGTATCTTCACCAAGGATAAGGTCATGAAAGTATATAGAAACACTTCATCAACTTCCTTGTCGGCTCAACCAAGCATACAATAAAGATTAAGACCACGCAACTCAAACTAAATAGACGTGACGCTTCACAAAGTTAGCTTCACCAAATTAACTCTAACATCAAGATTATGTTAAAACATGTTTAGCACCTTTGGATAATTATCTTTAACTCATAACTAAACATGAATACAAACACGCATATCCTGAAGATAGGCGCAACTCAAGAAACATTGTATTTACATTGGCTCCTTAACAGATAAACTCCAGAAACTGTAACTGCCATAACTGATTAATCATAACTCAATTGAAATTGCATATCTGACTCAGTGTGAATGCACATAGAAACTAGAACATGTATACACCATGGAAATAAATAGGCAAACATACAATCAATTATTTGCGTAGAACCAAATCTCCAATAATCTCCCCCTTTGACATTGATGGCAACATATGATATCATCAACTCAAAGTGTCTTCCTTATTTTTACAATATTCTCAATATCCTCATCAAATGTTCCTCTTCACTATTGCTTTGTATAATCCCCCAGATTATATGCACCCCCTTACTAATACTCCCCCTTTGACATCAATGACAAAGGGTGTTAAACACCATTAAGCATAGGTACTACTCCAGAAGTAGAGTAGTCAACCATTCATCAGTCACCAAAGACTGATGTTCTTGTTGCAAGTTCTAATCAGACTCGAGAAAGGGAATTACTCCCAACTTCTCCCTGACATACTCAAAATTATCTTTTGATAGAGGCTTTATAAAAATATCTGCTAGTTGATCTTTAGTTCTTACCTAATCCAACTTTACTTCTTTGTTTGCAACTTTTTCTCTTAGGAAGTGGTATTTGATCTCAATGTGTTTTGTCTTTGCATGCATCACAAGGTTCTTTGACATATTGATAGTACTAGTGTTGTCACAGTGAATAACAATAGGATAATCAATCTAAATACAAAAGTCCTTAATCATCTATTTGATCCAAACCATTGTTGAAAAATTCATTGTTGCTACAACATACTCAACTTCTTCTATTGACTGAGAGATACAATTCTTCTTTTTACTTGTCCAAGTGACCAACCTGTCTCTAAGAAATATTGCTCCTCCTCATGTGCTCTTTCTGTCATCAACATAACCTGCCCAATCTACATCAGTACAAACATGAAGTTGTATGTTCTCTTAGTCAGGATACCATAAACCATAGTCTATAGTCCCTTTTAGGTATCTAAATATTCTTTTTATTACCATTAGATGATTTTTCTTGGGTTCAGCTGCAAATCTTCCAACAATGCCAACTGCATTAGAAATGTTAGGTCTAGATTGAGTGAGATATATGAGTTTTCCAATCATAGACTTGTATAGGGTCTTGTCAACTGCTGTGGAATCATCATCTTTAGAAATCTTGCATCATTTTATCATGGGGGTGCTTACTGGTTTGAAATATTCCATCTTGAAGGTCTTCAATATCTCCTTCACATACTTAGATTGATTTATGAATATGCCTTTGTCCATTTGTTTTACATTCAATCTAAGAAATTATTTGATAGGTCCAATCATGCTCATTTCAAATTCACTTTTCATTTATTTGGTGAATTCTGCACTAAGTTTTTCATTACCTCCAAAGCTAATGTCATCAACAAAAATAGCAAAAAGTAGTAGTCCTTCATCTATCTCTCTTATAAATAAATTATAGTCTACTGCTCCTTTTATGAATCCTATATTTGTTAAATAACCATCAAGTCTCTCATACCATGCTCTTGGGGCCTGTTTAAGTCCATAAAATTCTTTCTTTAATTTGCATACCATGTCTGGTTTATCTGAAAGTTTGAATCCTTCAAGCTGCTCTATGTAGACTTCTTCCTTCAAGTCATTATTCAGAAATGTTGATTTGACATCCATTTGATATACCTTAAAGTTCTTGTATGTTGCATAGGCCAAAAACAACTTGATAGCTTCAAGTCTTCTCACAGGGGCAAATGTATCATTGTATTCTATTCCTTCTCTCTGTGCATATCCTTTGCATACTAATCTTGCTTTGTTCCTTACCAATGTGCCTTCTTCATTCATTTTGTTCTTGAATATCCATTTAGTTCCAATCACATTCTTGTCATGAGGTCTAGGGACCAGTTCCCATGTTTCATTCTTGATTATTTGATCTAATTCTTCTTGCATGGTACTTTTCCAATTTGAATAGTTGCATGCATCTTCAACACTTAAGGGTTCAATCTGTGAAAGTAAGCATACCTCTTCATCAGCGGTTGAACCTTTTTCTCTAGATCTTGTCAAGAATTTTGCACTCTAATCGCCAATTATATATTCCTTAGAGTGATATTTGGATGTGTACCTTAAATTCTTAGGAGTGATACTTTCATTTGTGATCTGTGATTCTTCTTCACTTGGTTCAGGATTGTTACATGAAACATCAATACAATCAAACATTTCTTCAATAATTATGTCCTTATTGATGGGTGTGGGATCATCTTCAATCATGGGAGCATAATCATAATATCTTTCTTGAATCATAAACTTCTCATCAATATTCACATGAGTACTTTCAATGATCTTCCTTAATCTTAGATTGAAACATCTATAGGCTTTGCTTTTAGTAGAGTAACCAAGAAAAATACCTTCATCGCTTCTAGCAACAAACTTACTAATGCTATCATCTCTCTTGATGTAGCACTTTCTTCCAAATATTCTAAAGTATTTTATAGTAGGTACATTACCAAACCAAATTTTATAAGGTGTCTTGTCTATGCCCAGTCTCAATTGTATTCCTTTGATAGTGTAAACTATTGTATTGACTGCATCTCTCTGGTAGGTATGGGAAATCTTTCCTTCAATCATGATAGTGTTCACTATGTCAAGTATTATCATGTTCCTCCTTTCTACTATCCCATTCTGTTGGGGGGTTCTGGGTGCACTTAACTATCTTTTGATTCCATGTTCTTCACAGTAGTCATAAAACTAGTCAGAGGTGAATTCTCCTCCTCTATTAGATCTCAGACATTTTATCTTTAATCCAGATTCATTCTCAACCTTAGCTTTGAATACTTTGAACTTCTCAAAAGCTTCATATTTTTATTTTAAGAACGTAACCCACATCATCCTTGAGAAATCATCAGAAAACAAAATAAAATACCTTTCTCCATAGTAAGATCTTTTTTGAGTAGGTCCACATAGGTCTGTATGTATCAGATCTAATTTGTTTTCTGCAAAGTTTTGTTTTCTCCTGAATGAGGTCCTCACATGCTTCCCCATCACACATTCCCTGCACATGGTTTCAACTAGTCTTACAATTCTAGGAAGGTCTCTTACTACCTTTACATTACTTATCTTGACTATGTTGTCAAAATTGATGTGACAAAGTCTCTTGTGCCATAGCCAACTGTCATATACTTTTGCAACAAAACAACTTACTTCTGAGTTGAGCTTAAAAACATTACCTTTGGTCTTTGAGCCTGATGCAATCATGTCTCCTTCTTTGTTGTTAATGATGTACTGGTTGTTTTTGAATTCCAACTGATATCCTTTATCAAGCAACTGTCCAACACTTAGTTATAATGCAAACCATCAACATAGAGAACATCATCTGTCTTGTTCTTTCCATCTAGGGTGATAGAACCTCTGCCTATGATAGGTTTGGGAGTTTTATCTCCAAATATAACCATGCCACCTTTGTACTTGTTGAAATGTAAAAATCTATCTTTATCTCCTATCATGTGGTGTGAACATTCATTGTCAATGATCCAGTCAATTCGGATGTCATCTTTTGAAACTAATGCTAACTCCTGTTCTTTTACTTCATCTTCTTTGTCCATTTCTTCAAGCATCTTCTCAATGTATTTAATGGAAACAAATCCAATTTCATCTTCTCTTGAGTCATGATTAGTTATACCATCCTCAGCATGATAACATTCTTTAGTGTACTTAGGTTTGTAATCTGATCTGAATTTCTTGACTCTTGTAGGGAACTTAGATGCAAAGTGACCAACTTTGTTGCATGAGAAACATTTGAATGTTAGTTGTCCTTCATATTTCCCTTTACCTTTCCTTTCCTTCTTGTAAATCATAGAAATGGTTTCTTCAGGTTCTGTATCCACTTCTTCATTATTACTAGAGGTACTTATAGATCTCTTGTTGTGGACTGTGGCTTTGAAGGTTGTCTCACTTTTAGGTTCTATCTTCAATCTAGATATCTCAAATGCAGATATTTTATTGATCAAGGTTTCCCTCTTGAAGTCTTTTGAAAATTTCATAGTCCCATCTAAGATATTGATCTTGCTCTCATTGTCTTCTATCAATATGGTCATTAATTTGTCCATTATATCTTCCTCTGATATTTCTCCTCCATTATTTTGTATACCTGATACTACTTCATTAATCCTCTGATTGTAAGCTATGATGTTTTCTTCAGGTAACATCTCTAAATTGTTGTATCTTTTCTTCCATGTCTTTCTACATGTATTCTTTTCTTGGATGTATCCTTCAAACATATCTTCTAAGTATTTCCAAATAGAGTATGCTTTTTCTGTCTTCTTGATCTCAGAAAATTCACTATCAGATAGGGTACTGATTAGGGCTTCTTTGGCAATTGCATTATTAGTGAACACTTCCTTTTGTTTCATAGTAGAGTCATCAGCTGCAAGATCTTTCAAGGTGGTAATTTCAACTTCTTGAGTGGCAATCTCATATATCTCAAATCCAACACACTGAAGACGTGTTATCATTTTATTCTTCCAGTCAAGATAATTTCTCCATCAAACTTAGGACTCTCTCTCCTGAAGTATGCCATCTGATCTACCTTAAGTTGTTAGGATTTCTCTCCAAGGCACTTGGCTCTGATACCAATTTTTTGAATAGTCCCAAGGATAACTAAGAGGGGGGTGAATCAGTTATTAGTCAATTTAATTATTTTATCTTTCTTTAATCTAATTTGATATAAAGTAAATGCACATTCAAATAACACAATAGAGTACTCAACACTTTGATTACAGGGAAACCAAATAGGAGAAAACCCCGGTGGTAATTAGCACCCACAAATAACTTAACTAGTTTATAATGATCCCTATTAGAAGATCTTATAACTCTATTAGGAGTTGATCTTTACAATGCAAGAAGTATAGAGACCTAGTTAAAGGTCGGACCCTGTTAGGATTCTTTTACAGATAACCCTATTAAGGGTGATGACTCACTGTCCAATAGCTCACTGCTAAGATGGTGAAGGCTACAACCTTTCATATAAAAAATATACACTATATCTGGTAAATGAACTATTTGATTAGACCTTTTGTCTTGATCAGTTCCAATGAATTGCAATCAACTTATGTTTCTTCACATAGATCTTGAACTTATTTTCTCTGATTTTCTGCTCTACTCTGTCTTTTCTTCTTCTCTATCCTTTTCGACACTTAGTGAACATACATAAACTATTATATGTATCTTCACCAAGGATAAGGTCATAACAATATCCAAAAACACTTCATCAACTTCCTTGTCAGCTCAACCAAGCATGCAATAAATATTAAGACCACGCAACTCAAACTGAATAGACGTGACGCTTCACAAAGTCAGCTTCACCAAATTAACTCTAACATCAAGATTCTGTTGAAAAATGTTTAGCACCTTTGGATAATTATATTTAACTCATAAATAAACATGAATACAAACACGCATATCCCAAAGATAGGTGCAACTCAAGAAACACTGTATTTACGTCGGCTCCTTAACAGATAAACTCCAGAAACTATAACTGCCATAACTGATTAATCATAACTCAATTGAAACTGCATATCTGACTCAGCGTGAATGCACATAGAAACTAGAACATGTATACACCATGGAAATAAACACACATAGATCCAAATAATTTGTATTCATAATTGCATATGGGATACCTGTTGTATATTATATGTTGTCATCAATGGAAAACATACAATCAATTATTTGCACAGAAGCAAATCTCCAACATTTTCCTCATGTACACAATAGGTTCTAAGGCCTATTTTTCATCCTCTTGTACTAGATCTAATTGGAATTCATTAGCACACTCATCTAAGAGATAATCATTAACCTTTCTTAAGAGAGTAGCATTTTCATGGATTATTCATTCTTGATCTTTTTCATGGATTGTACAATTCATGTTTATGGGGCTCAGTGTATAGGTCTTTATATGATTGAGAGTTAATGGATCTACTTTGATGGAATCTTTTGTTCCATATCTAGTCCTAAAGAACATGTAGGATCAATCAGATGCAATATAACCACCTATCTTAGTAGTGAAATCTCTAGAAAGACGAAGGGGAAAATATGTAGGGAGGTCAATAAATGATATGTCTTGCATGATAGTACAAAAAGGGCATGCATATAAGGCTAATGTGACATCCTTTAACATGATGACATATAAATGATTAAATTTTTGAAGATGTTAAGGTGATGGTCATGCAAGGCATTAAATTAGTTAATGTATTGTATTATCATTGATGTCAACTTAATATAATTTGTATGGTAATGGAGATACTGCCAAAGACTTCAAAGAACTCATGAATCAAGGATATGCTAATTAGTAATGCATACAAGTCTAGTATTCACTAAGTGACTGAATACACTGATGGAGTGCACCTGACGGTCAGAGTAAGAGAAAAAAGTCACAGTGTTGACTGACGAAGAAATACACAGTATTACCGACGAGCAGAGTTACAGTGTTGCCCGACAGAAAAGACAAGGATGGAGATCCTAATAACAAATGAAGTCACACTGGCAGAATAGATAGTTATCACTAATGACTAACTGAAGTATTGACCAACAAAATAGATAGTTCAAAAAATGATAAAATTCCTAGTTGGCAAGAAGGTAAAGATAGAGTTAACAGATACTTATCATTGTTTTATTCATCTAGAAAAATTCAGAGATAAGTAATTGATTTAAAGCTTATTTGTACAGTTGGAAAGAAGATATCTACGAGACAAATCAGGAGTTATGATTTAAATCAAATTGGCTAGATTGTTTATCATGCCAAGAATCAAGAACCAAGAAACAATACATATTATGTCTATATAAGAGATGAACTTAATTCCTTTACGTAGGGGATTAAGGGGAGTGAATAGAGAGAGGATTTTGAAGAGAAACTGATGAAGAATAGCTTCATGTAGTTCTGATCAAACAAGCTGAAGGAGAGCTAAGGAATTCAGTAGACAATCGATGAACAGTGAGCACAGCATCATAGAGCAGAAAGTGTGGAGCATAAGGATTGAATTGATACATTGGTCAGAGAGGTAATGTACTTAAATAGATATAAAAATCTGAAATTTAAGTTGTAATATGAATAGGTCATAATATTTTAGTTTAACCATTGAATCATCAAGTCTCTTAACCAAGAAGGACTTAACAGTCTTCTATATATTTAGGTACATCTCAAGGAGTGCCAAAAAGGTTCATTCATGAAAGTAGCATTGGATATGCCCGATACCTATTGATAGTCTAAGAAAGAAGTTGATTCAAGGATGGCAGCATTAGATGCCCAATACTAAGTGACAACCTCTATGTATAAAATCCTCTAACAAGGTCACACCTAATAGTGTGTTTGTAACCTTTAACAGGGTTGACTCTTAACAGGGCTCACTTCAGATTAGTGAAAATTTGGGGTACCGGTCCTAGTGGTTTTTTTCCTAACAGGGTTTCCACATTAAAATCCATTTGTTATGTGTGTATGATTCATTTCTTTACTATTTTGTATCTTACATCATTCATTCTAGATATATCAGTATACTCTGCATATTTACTGCATTTTGGTAAATAGATGACTTCTTATCGGTAAACATAAAGAAGAAGGTTTAACAAAGAAATCCAACAAATAGTAAATTGATATACGTTATTCATTGCATTCATCTTGTAGCATAGAAGATAACTTGAGAAATAATTTGTGGTTATAAGTTTTGAAGGGTTGATTTAAGGATTAATTTTTGAGGCCATTGATTCACCCCCCCCCTCTCAATTATTACTAACAATTGGTATCAGAGCTTGTGTGCTTAGAAGGAAGGTTTCAAGACCTAAGCCAAAGATCACAAGATGAATAGACAAGATGTGCCCAAGTTGAACAAAGATAATTTTTCTCTATGGAAAAGTAGGATAAGACTCCACTTATCAGGTATTGGTAATGATGTTACTCAATTCTTATAAATTGAATATGTGTTGCCCAATAGGATCACCAACGGTTGAACAAATGAGAGAGAAGAATGAACACAATGGTATGATGATAGAGATTTCTTCCTCACTCTCTGATGCTGAATTTGAAGATGTCAAAGAATGCAAAACTGAAAAGCAGATGTGGGACAAATTAAAGCTTGTACATGGTGGTGATAAAAATGTTTTGAGAGCCAAGGCAGAAAGCCTTAGAGGAAAGTTTGATGATCTCAAAATGAAATAAGGTGAAAACATCACTCAGTACAACACAAGAATCAAATAGGTAGTCAATTCTATCGAAGGAGTTGGAGGTGTACTAGAAGAAGATACAGTGGTAAGTAAAATTCTCAGAACCTTACTGCCTACTTATGCTATTAGAGTACTTTCATTCAAGAAATGAGAGCAACAACAAATAGCAATGTTACTCTAGACAGTTTAATTGGAAGACCCATTTCATTTGAGATGAATAACTTTGATAATAGTGTCTTACCAAACATAGAGTCTGCATACAAAACTTCTATGAGAATAAGTAAATCAAGTCATAAAAACACTATGAGAAAAGATAGTGATAGTGAAAGTGAAGAAGATGGTCTTGATGAAATTGAAGCACTTATGGAAAAAAGAATGCAGAGAGGCAAAGTTAAATACAAAGGTAAATTACCATTTGTTTTTTTTAATTGCAAAGAGATTGGACACTTTGCTGCAAGATGTACTAACCAAAGAAAAGATGACAGAAGTAATGACAGATCATTTGAAAAGAAGTCTGAAAAATGTGATTACAGAAGCTACCGATAATCAGAAAGAAGATATACCCGAGACTATAAGGACAAAGGAAAGAAGGCTAGTTACCTAGAAAAATGCAAGGATGATGATACTGACACTGAATCTGATGAAGACATCGAGATAGTGTTTGTGGCTGTAAAGGATGATTCAGATGATGATGAAGAAAGGTATGTAGAAACATCTTTCATATCTAAAATTAGCAAAAATGATGTTTGGATCATAGATAGTGGTTGCACTCACCATATGACCAGTGATAAGAAAATTTTTGAGACTTTTAAATACTATAAAGGTGGTTCAGTAAGAATAAGAAATGACACACCTTGTCTAGTTAAAGGTAGAGGAACAATAATGTTGAGTAACCAAATAAAATGTGAGAATTCTTATTGGGTAAATGGATTGAATTATAATCTATTGAGTGTTTCTTAGTTAAATAATTCAGGTCACAAAGTAGCATTTCAAAATAAGAAGGAAAAGATCTTCAATAAATATGGAAATCTGATTGGTACCGATGAGCAGACAAAAGGTAACTTATTCTATCTGAATGATACTGACTCCACTTGTTTGATTGCTACAAATGAAGACATATGGTTATGGCACAAAACATTGTGTCATGTGAACTTTGACAAACATGATAAAGATTAGAAAAAAGAGAAATGTCAGAGGCTTACCGACGATGACCAAGCCCGACAATATCATGTGTAAGAATTGTCAAAAAATTAAAATGACAAAGTCTAGTTTTAAAAGAAAAACCCATACATATTATGCAATTGTAGAATTAGTCCATACTGATTTAGCTGGACCTATGAGGATAAAGATTTATTATGGAGATAGATATTTTATTCTCTTTGTTGATGATTACTCTACAATTATGACAGTCATGTTTCTAAAAGATAAATCAGAAGCATTTAAGATGTTTAAATGGTACAAAGCAATGGTTGAGAAGAAAAGTGGTAAGGAGCTAAAATTCTTAAGGTCAGATAGAGGAGGGGAATTTGTCTCAGATGAATTCACTAACTTTTGTAATGAGCATGGAATCAAAAGATGGGTCTTTGCACCAATAACACCACAGCAGAATGAAATTGTTGAAAGAAGGAATAGATCTATAGTTGATTGTTCAAGGACACTGATGATAGAGAAAGGCATCACCCAAATCTTCTAGAGGGAAGCTATCAGTACTTATATTTACACATTAAACAAAGTACAATTGAAGAAAGACACGAAAAAGACACCTTATGAGCTATGGTATCGATACACACCCAATGTAAGTTATTTCAAAAATTTTGGCAATCAATGTTATATCTTACAAGATGATAGAAATGGAAAACTTGACTCCAAGAGTGATGAAGGAATTTTTCTAGGGTATTCTACCAAAAGAAAGGCTTATAAATATCTAAACAAAGCCTCTAACAAAATTATTGAAAGTGCAAATGTAAAGATAGATGAATTTGTAGAGAAGAATGAACAGGAAAGCACTAAAGAACCAGAGGACTACAATAAGTTCACTTACAATGAGGAACCTGACACTCTACCCTACCAACAATGTAGAGCTCCCGAGGATCAGGCTGCAAATACCGACGATCAGAATATTGCTCAAAATAATGCATAAATTGATGAAGAATAGAATGAAGGACAAAATGATGATCAAGTTGATAGACAAAGAGTTATACCTGTACTTGCAAGATATGTCATAAAGAACCATCCACAGGACCATATTATAGGAGATAAAATGGTTGGTATGAGAACTAGAAGTAAGTCTCTAAATACAAGATATCTTATTTATGATTATGAGCCCAAATCTGTCAATGTTGCACTAGATAATGATGAATGGATTAGTGCTATGAATGAGGAGATTGAACAGATAGAGAAAAAAATGACATGGACACTTGTACCAAGACCAAATGACAAGAATGTCATCGGTACAAAATGGATGTTCAAGAATAAGCTGAATGAGAATGGAGAAGTCACAAGGAATAAAGAAAGACTAGTATGCAAGTGGTATGCACAAGAATAAAGAATTGACTATGGAGAGACATTTGCACCCATTTCTAGGCTAGAAGGAGTAAGAATATTACTTGCTTATGCTGCATATAAAGGATTCAAGGTATATCAAATGGATGTCAAGTCTACATTCCTGAATGGAAT
>MU227149.1:190635-204641 GCA_018584345.1 Thuja plicata | reverse complement strand
TTTGCCCCTCTTTGAATTGATGTGCGAGCAGCGCATTAATTCAAAGAATAGTCTGATGCCTGAAGCACAGAAGAAAGAATTTTGAACACCCAGTTTTGACCGTGAGGTACAAAAAACTAAACATGGCATCAAGTGATTTGAAAAGCATGGAACACCTAGTTTTGACCGTGAGGTACAAAAAACTAAACATGGCGACCAAGTGATTGAAAAGCATGGGACACCCAGTTTTGACCGTGAGGTACGAAAAACTAAAATGCCACAAGCGATTGAAAAGCATGGAACATGCAGTTTTGACCGTGAGGTACGAAAAACTGAAATGCCCCAAGTGATTGAAAAGCATGGAACACCCAGTTTTGACCATGAGGTACGAAAAACTGAAATGCCCCAAGCGATTGAAAAGCATGGAACACCCAGTTTTGACCGTGAGGTACAAAAAATTGAAATGCCCCAAGCGATTGAAAAGCATGGAACACCCAGTCTTGACCGTGAGGTACGAAAAACTGAAATGCCCCAAGCAATTGAAAAGCATGGAACACCCAGTTTTGACCGTGAGGTACGAAAAACTGAAATGCCCCAAGCAATTAGGATTTGATTAGATTGATTGGAAAAGATTCAATGAAGCTTTCTATTTTTAACTGGCTTTTCTAGTTGTTTTATTTTCAAAATAGGAAAGTTTCTATTCTGATCCTCTCATAGTCTATAAAAGAACTCTCATTCTTCATTCAAATCCCGTGAAAAACTTTACTCAAAATTGCATTGTTAGAATACTGAATTGTTGTCTCACTTTCTTAATATCATATAGAGTAATTGCATATTGCAAATAGATAGCTTTCAATTTCTAGATTAATGGCATTTAGTATTCATGTTTAGGTGATCTCTCATATTTCAATTCCTAGCATAATCTTGCATTGCATTGCATTTATCATGTCAAATCCTTCGTTCTTAGATTGGTCCATGGTTGTGAGACTCTCATCCTGAGAGAAAATTTAAAAAAAACCCCATCTAGATAAAAGGCAATAGGTCGAATCACACAGGCAAGCAGGATGAATAACTCATATTCAGTCTTATTTGTTCTTGGTGAAGAAGGACTATGTTGAAGTGTGTGGTTGATTGAGAAGGCCAAAATTAACTCATACATTTCTGGCGCCCACTATGGGGCCGTGTCTCATACTCTACCCTGGTACCGACGAATGGTATCCTCAAAATCCTGTAGATGTCCTCGGGAGTGATAGTCATCTCCCCCTGCGGTAGATAGAACATGTTCGTTTCTGAATGGAAATGCTCAACCAATGCGCACAGTAAACCGTGATTTACCCGGATCTTGGGTATATCACATAACGTACTCAGACCCAATGTCACTATATGTGCAACCTCGGCATCACTCAGATGCGCTATCAATCCACTGATAGGACTTTGATGATTTAGAAGAATGACAAATGCCTAGTACAATATGACTTTGATGATTTAGAAGAATGACAAATGCAACAAAATTGGTTAGAGTTGCAAGATGCCAATTTTGGGGTGTTATAGTAGGAATAGTTGCTAGATTTTTTGCTAATCCCAAAGAGTCACATATGGCTGATGTGAAAAAAATCCTAATATATCTAAAGAATACCAAGGAATATGGCTTACGGTATAGAAGAGAAGGAAAATTTGAAATTTAGGCCTTTACCAGCACTGATTGGGCTGGAAATATTGATGATTGGAAGAGCACAACTGGAGGAGCATTCTTCATGGGAGACAAACTTGTCACATGGATCAGCAAGAAACAAGGATGCATCTCACAATCTACTGTAGAAGCAAAGTATGTTGATGCTGTTGTAAACTGCTCAAATATTGCATGGATCAAATAATTACTAGAAGGTTGCATATGCAAATTTTAGAACCAGTAATTATCTATTGTGATAATACAAGCACAATTAACATTTCCAAAAATCTATTCATGCATGCTAAAACAAAGCATATTGCCATCAAGTATCATTATTTGAGAGAACAAGTTTAGGAAAAAGAGGTGATACTTGAGTATGTGCAATCAAAATAAAAATTGGTTGATATCTTCACCAAGCCACTGCCCAAGGATGCATTTGTGTACTTGAGAAAGAGACTAGGGGTCAGACCCTTGTCTACTAGTCAGTAAGCTAACTAGAAGGCTGCATCAACCTACATATTATCAAAATATCATTCATGATTGATGCAAGCAAAGAGATGAAATTCAAAGCTACATCTATATACAAACATGTATATATCATCACCAAGCACCATAACATATTGTTGTATTGCTGATGGATAAGGGAAATTCAAGGAATATATTATGGATGGAGAGAAAAATTTGCTTGACATTAATGTCAGATATTTGTGAGATATTTGTTTGGCATTATTGTCAAAGGGAGAGATATTATCCATATTATCACATCCTTATGGAAAGGGAGAGATATTATTCATTATCACACTACTCCAACAAGGAGAGATTATATCCTTAGAGAGAGAGATTGTATGGAAATATGATACAAAGGGAGATTTGCTGACAAGTAAAATAGAAAACATCAAAAGAAAGGAGAATAGTCAAAGGGAGAGAGTTTGACACATAAGGATAACACATCAAATCAGAGAAAGAAAGATTCTACATCCACCCAGTGAAGGGATTAAAGATAGATACAAATCCTGCAAGAATCAAATCAAAGCTACTTGAGCTTACTGAAAACCAGACATTTGTAATAGTTATATTAGGAAAGCTTGATGAAACTGTATATTTCATATTATATAAGAAATAGTATAGTATGATAATATAGTATGTTTCCATCAATGTTAAAGGGGGATATTGATGACATGTAACTGATTAAATGTTTGAATATGTTAAGTTGATGATCATACAAAGCATTAAATCAGTTAATGTAATATATTGTCATTGATGTCAACTTAATATAATTTGTATGGTCATGGAGATACTGCCAAAGACTTCAAAGAATTCATGAATCAAGGATATGCTAATCAGTAATGCATACAAGTCTAGTATTCACTAAGTGACTGAATACACCGATGGAGTGCACCCGACAGTCAGAGTAAAAGAACAAAGTCACAGTGTTGCCCAATAAAGAAATACACAGTATTACCAATGAGAGAGTTACAGTGTTGCCCAGCAGAAAAGACAAGGATGGAGATCCCGATGACAACTGAAGTCACACCGACAGAACAGATAGTTATTTCTGATGACTAATTGAAGTATTGACCAACAGAACAGAGAGTTCAGAAAATGACAAAATGCCTAGCTGGCAAGAAGCTAAAGATAGAGTTAACAGATACTTATCATTGTTTTATTCATCCAAAAAAAGCCAGAGATAAGTAATAGATTTAAATCTGATTTGTACAGTTGGCAAAAAGATATCTATGAGACAAATCAGGAGTTATACTTTAAATCAAATTGGCTAGATTGTTTATCATGCCAAGAATCAACAACCAAGAAATAATGAATATTATGTCTGTATAAGAGACCAGCTTAATTATTTTACATAGCGGATTAAGGGGAGTGAATAGAGAGAGGGTGTTGAAGAGAAACTAATGAAGAACAACTTCATGCGGTGTTGATCAAACAAGCTAAAGGAGAGCTAAGGAATTCTATAGACAATTGACAAATAGTGAGCACAACATTACAGAGTAGAAAGTGTGGAGAACAAGAATTGAATTGATACATTGGTCAGAGAGGTAATGTACTTAAATAGATCTAAAAATCTACAATTTAAGTTGCAATATGAATAGGTCATAATCTTTTAGTTTAACCATTGAAGCATCTAGTCTCTTAACTGAGTAGGACTTAACAGTCTTCTATATATTGAGGTACATCTCAAGGAGTGCCAAAAATGTTGATTCATGAAAGTAGCATTGGATATGCCCGATGCCTATTGACAGTCTAAGAAAGAGGCTAATTCAAGGATGGCAGCATTAGATGCCCATTACTAAGTGACAACCTCTATGTATAAAATCCTCTAACAAGGTCACACCTAATAGTGTTTTTGTAACCTTTAACATGGTTGACTCTTAACAGGGCTCACCTTAGAAGAGTGAAAATTTGGGGTACCAGTCCCAGTAGTTTTTACCCTAACAGGGTTTCCACATTAAAATCCATGTGTTATGTGTGTATGATTCATTTCTTTACTATTTTATATCTTACATAATTCATTTTGGATATATCGGTATACTCTGCATATTTATTGTATTTTGTTAAATAGATGACTGCTTATCGGTAAACATAAAGAAGAAGGTTTAACAAAGAAATCTTACAAGTAGTAAATTGATATAAGTTATTCAAGGCATTCATCTTGTAGGACAGAAGATAACTTGAGAAATAATTTGTCGTTATAAGTTTTGAAGGGTTGATTTAAGGATTAATTTTTGAGGCCACTGATTCACCCCCCCCCCCTCTTAGTTATTATTAACATAACATTCCTACTATTTGGATAGAAGTGTCATCCAATTGAGAAACCCCCCTAGTCACAAGCTCATACTTAATACCTATAAGGTCAGCTACTGACTTAGGTAGGACCGAGATACTGGCTCCTGATTCTATCATACAACTAATTTATCTCCTATAATCAAAGAGAGATAAATGGGGGGAGGTTTGTATTTATTACTTTTATTTTCCTCCTTTTTAGGTTTCATAAGGCATTTTGCTTCATTTAATGCTCCACTTATTGTAGTTGGTCCTTCTTGACTCTTTATGGTCTTCAACTCCTCTTGTAGTAATTCTAACTATGGTGGTATCGAGAGGGAATCCCACATAGTAATAAATATGTTGGTATTTTTCATTTATTCTACAATATTGAGAGGGATTTTTGCTAATTTGGTAGAACCTTTGGCAAAAATATGGTCTAATTTTTGTATTGAGATAGCTTGAGGCTCCTTGTGTTTCTTGTTTCTCTGATTAGTATTATGATTTTGTACTCGGGTAGCGGTATCATATTGTATACCTTCTTCTATAATAGGTATAGCTACCACTAAGGTTGAAGATTTATTGGATGAAGGGGGTGAAACATTCTCTATTGCTCTTTTCTTTCTCCTTTTGTTATGAGCTACGCTATAATTGTTCCCATGATTGAAAACACAATATTCTTCTTGTTGGAAATTCATAAGAGAAGAATCCCCTGGTTGTTGGGATAAGAATGCAACATTGGGTTGATTCACATCATACCATTGCCCTATTGTAATTGGTTCTTCTTGAATAGTTAGAGCTTGAGAGAATTTTTTCCTTTGACAAACACATAGATCATAAGAATGGTTGCAAGTAGTTCACCATTCTTTCCCTTGAGCAATATTTTTTTGTGTAGTGACAATAGCTCTTATGTTATTTTCATTTGTGCTTGTAGAGGTAGCATTATTCAAAGTCCTATTTTTCTTCCATAAATATTGTGATTGATTTGGTGGTCTATTGAGTGAAGTATTCTAAGTGTGGGGTTGATAAGGCCTACTGCTTTGATCTTGTTATCTCTTTAGATTCACCACCTCATTTCCCAAGTTTTGCAACACAAGGTTGAAACCTTGCATCTATTGCATCATGGTTTCAATCTTCTTATCTGAAGATGTATAATTTGCTGGAGCAACAATAAGAGGTTTACTTGAATTTGTAGTTGTAACACCCCAAAATTGGCACCTAATAATCCAATCAATTTTGGTGCATTTTCTTATCCTCGAAGTCCTATTGTACTAGGCAAATTCTTCTCCTTACTAACTTTAATTGACTGAGTTTCAAATGTAGAAAACCAAAATTTGCATAAATCTGACATGATATTTAATTCCTAAATTCTCAATGATTATTAGCTAAAACCCCTATGATTAATTGATTTAATCCTAAAGTTTTAAGTGCTTTTAATTAAATCAATTCCACCCCCTTTAGCTAATATACATAAAAGGAATTGAAAGGTTATTTAATTATTGGGTGAATTATCCTCAAAAAGGAATTCCATGTGAAAGGACACTTATGTGGCAATAATTCACCCTTTTGTTTAAATAATCTTTGCATATTTGTCTCAAAAGAGAATGAAGAGACAACTGTTTCTTTTAAAGAAACTCTTCACTCTCTTTCCATGGTTTTCTATAAATTGGATTTCTTTTCTTCATTAGAGAGGAGGATTTTGGAGAGCATCAAATTTATAGGCAATTTTTGCATTTAATAATTTTCATGTTTTAAGCTCAATTTGCATAATTAGTCTAAATTTCAATTAGAATTGAAGAATTTTAGCTTTCATTTATGATCTATCTATAGGCCTAACAATTCAATTTTGTGCTTTCAAGATTCATTGCAAGTTCAATTCTAGCTTAAAGGCAATTCTTTTCTAGATTACAAGTACTTTCATTTTATTTAGATTAATTGCATTTTACTTCCATAAAGTAGTTGCAATTCATTCCTAGATTAGTCTAATTTTCTTTAATAGTTTAAATTGCTTCTCAATTCATAGATTAAGAGCATTTTCTCATAGACTAATGGCAATTTTGTAGATTTAATGGCAATCTTTCTCTTCTTGCATTCTTAAAATCCTCCATGTTAGCAATGGTCAGGTTGTTGGCTCTCATTCTGAGGGTAAACTCAACATCCACAACTAATTAGGAGGCAATAGGTCACCTCAATCAAATTTGCAGAACAAACAATTCATGTTTGTCTTTGTGAATTGAACGATTGTGTAAAGACTTTGTTGTGTTTGTGTTGAATTCAAAGGTCTACATTCAGCATATAGCATTTTGGGGCCCACCGTGGGGTAGAAAAAACAATTTCTGCCCTCATTTCTAAATTTCTTAACTGTGTTTTTTGAGCTCTGTTGTACATCCGTACTACACTAGTACGGAGTCTCGCGTGAAGTTTTGTGTCGAGCCATGCGAAGATTTGCTCCCAATAGCACTTTCTCACACAAGAAAATAAAAATATCGTGCGCATCAAAGCACTTTCTTGCATGAGAAAATAGAAAGCTCATGCGCGTCGAAGCATTTTCTCACGCAAAGAAATAGTTTTCTCGTGTGTGTCGAAGTACTTTCTTGCACGCGTCGAAGCACTTTCTCGCGCGAACTTTTATAGACAGGCATTTAAAATTCAGAATTTTTAATCTGTAATTTCTCTGTTCTGACATCCATTTTTGCTCTAATTTTTCTATTTCTGGTTTTTTGCTGCAACATAACAGTGGTTTGTAGGTTCGCTTTCCAAAGATTAAAACATTCTAACGATTTACTTGCAGGACGATAGTCAAAAACATTATTAAAATGTCATGTTTGTTTACTATTTTTCATTCACATAGTCTAAATAGGGCTTTGTTGAAATTTTGTAAGGATCCCGATAGCAAAGTAGGGTAATAGGCTCTTCATTACATGGAAGTGATGCCCATGGATGAATCTGAGACCCAGATGTTGCTAGCATGATAGATACTTGGGGAATCAAAGCAAGATAAGTGAATCTTTAGCACTTCTACTTGTTAGGGGATTATGCTCTTCTCTCTTTGAGAGAATTAGAAACCCAAAGACTTATGGATTTGGTGGAGTGAAACTATCTCGGTGATGAACATGCTTGATGTGTTTGGGTGAGGTGAAAAGGTAGATAAGTATGCTTTTCTCTCATTGAGAGAATCAAAAAATCAAACCCTTGAATCCGAACCAAGTTGAGTCACCTTTAGAGGGCCTGCCAGAAGTTGAACCTCTGGGAACGACCCAAGTGAGTACACACCTTTCACCAGTGATTCCACCTCACTCTAATAAATTATGCTTTGTTTTAGTCTAAAGACTCCAAAGCCATAGTAACTTCTTTCTCATTGATTTCAACTATCATCATGAGAAAGCCTTGTTTGTCATACTGAGTGGCGCCGCTCCCAGCCTTGCTTGCAAGGGTGTGTGCACTTACAAGTGTTGGTGTGGCTGTGAGGCCCTAGCTTCGTATGAAAGGCACCAGATGTTATTATGAATAGAATCCTATTAAACACTCTCTTAGTTAGATGCCTACCTGGTTCACCTCCAAAAGGAGGCATAATCTATGTGCAGGGAGGGAAGAATCTCTCCCCTAGATTCTCGACATAGGTATGCACCTAGATGTTTAAAGTGGTATATGATGCTAGCCCCTATTTAAGGGTTACCTTCAAATACATATACTTAGTGCTTGGAAACACCGAAAACACGGGTGCTATTTCAAGGGTGACACTATTGTGTGAGGTGAATGCATATGCATAAGACAGTGGGCACAGATTTTGTCTTCTCAACCAATTTTCTTTGTAGGGATAATTGAGTGTTTTTTCTTGAGTCTTAAAATATATGTTCTATCATTCAAACAAAGACTCCCATGTTTCTACCAATTTGCTTTGTCCTTGGTGGAATTTTTTTTTACTACTATTTGCGTCACTACCTGATTGAAACTTTGTGTTTTTAAACGAATGCTTTTCACCTTGAAACAAAGATTGCTGATTTATATCATCTTAAAACTATCCTGAGCCTGGATATCTTGTTAGAAAATGGTTCGCACTGTGTCTTGAAATCTACAGTTGTTGTGCTAGTCCAAGTGACCCATTATCTCTTTTGATCTTATCAGTCTTTGTCTGCGTTGTCCTTATTCTGGGTTGTGAGAACAAGTTAGTCAACCTTGACTCAAGATCATAGTCATTGCTATCTCCCTCTTAGTTGGACATTATCTCCTTTGTCTATTGGTCTTGGACTTAATCAACACTTTAGATATCACTTTAGCACTTGTCAGTCAATCGGTTGATTCATCATAGCTCCTTTTCAATCTTCTAAGCAAGCGCATCAAGACAATTTTACAATGTCTAAAACAAAAGATGAGATTCTTAGGGAAGATTTATGGAAACAACTTCAAACTTTGGGATCTAAACTCCAACAATTGAAGGAGGAAAAGGATTCTCACGTCTCTCTGCTTTCTTCCAACTTGGATAAATCTTGGTATGACAATCCCAATTTTTATCCTGAACAATGTGATGACAATCCCAATTTTGATCCCGAACAATGTGACGACGATCCCAATTTTTATCCCGAACAATGTGATGACGATCCCAATTTTTATCCCAAGCAATGTGATGACGATCCCAATTTTTATCCCAAACAATGTGATGAAGATCCCAATTTTTATCCTGAACAATGTGATGATGATCCCAATTTTTATCCTGAACAATGTGATGGCGATCCCAATTTTTATCCCAAACAATGTGATGACAATCCCAATTTTGATCCAGACTAGTTTGATGACAATCCTAACTTTGATCAAAAGCACATAGAGGAATTCATGACCACATCAAATGAGATCCTTTTCTATCCACAAAAGAAGGATATTGCAAGTCAAGAAGAGTCTAATTATTCTTCAAAAAGAATCTTTACTCCTTTGGGACAATCTTATGAATCTGCATTGGAAGAACTTCTTGAGAATGACCTCATTACATTTCCTAAAATCATGTTAATTGGATACACATTATTTAGTAGCTACTGTGCATATCATTGACACAATAAGCATGAAACTTCATGTTGCATAGAGTTGAAAAATAAAATCCAAGATCTCATAGATGATGGAATAATTGAAGTGGAAAATCCTAATGAATCACCTAGCGAAGATACTAATCTCAAGCATAATCAATGTCAGGAACCTATGTCTAGCAATGGTTCCCATCTCACATCTACTTCTTCCACCTTTCCTCCATCTCCTAACTATTCATCCTCTCTGTCAAAAATTGAACCTAATGATGACTATGTCTACCCTCAAGGACTATCTCTAAAAGAGATCCAAGCTAACCCACATACGACTGAAAGTCCTTCTCAGGCTTCAAAGATCATAGACCCCAAGCTTCCATGTGCTTCAATGCTTATCATTCCTATTCCCAATGACTGTCTTTCAGCGTGTCAAGAATCCCATATGCAGATTAAAACTCCTACCTCATCCTTAGAAGTGGCTTCATGTCAAGAGCAGAATCCATAATGTGAGAAAAAAAATATCAGTTATGATCAAGATCAAGACACCCTCCATCTTAATCCAATGGTTGACCAGTGTCGCATATCTCAAGAATTCCATGATAATTTTATCATCCCCTTCGATCGCTTCCAAGAATATCCTCCATCTCCCAAGCGAGATCAAGATATCCTTTCTACCATCTCTAATGAACCTATTGAAAATCAAGACAAGGGTACCCTTTGTATGCCATCTAAAGATCCTTGTCAAGATCAGAGCATCCCTTCATCTCCATATCATGTTTTTCCATACCCAAAAAATTTTGTTCCTTTAAATCCCTTGTAGAAAAATAAATCCCCTGAAGCTTCAGGTGCTTCTTTCAAATCTACTCATGCTCCTATTGATATAAATGTGAATTCAAAAGAGAAGAGCCTTGGTCATGCAGCTCACTCTAAATATGTTGATATCCCCTCCACACTTTATATCCCTCCATTTAAATGTAAGCATCAGTCTTCTCCATCCTCCAAATCTATCCTTGGTCCTTATATCCCAAAACTTAGACCGTCAAACCTTCCATCTATATTGGGTCCTTATATCCCTCCATCTACCATGCCTATCAATACTAGCTTGTCATCCACTTACCCTATCTCCTATCAAGATCAACAAAGACATACATCCTTGAATTCTCCCTATCAACCCCTCCATATGAACCAGTCATATTGGCCCTATCCATCCACAATTGCTAAGTCTTCTGGAAGCAATTTGGATGTCAAACAAAGAAATCAGAAATATAATAATCCACTTACATATGAAGGTCACTATGTCCAATCTAATTGACATGTGACTACAAAGAAAAAGGAAATATTCAAGAGACCACAAAGGTCCACTAAGCAAAGAACCCAATCAAATAAAATATGGGTTCCTAAATCCATTATGAAAGAATTGCATTCTAAATCATCTGATGCAAATAGAAAATCAAATGCTATATGGATTCCCATGTATCTTCTCAATAAATTGGATACAAAAAGAAAAGAAAAAGTTATATGGATTCCCAAGTCTCTCTTAAAAGACTTGCACCAAAAGGAACAATCAAAGTTGGTATCCAAGCTTCCAAAGTCTTCCATTCCATCTCCATCTAAACATCTCCCATCTTCTGACTCTAGCTTGGGTCCTCGCATACCAAGATCCATATCCACTCATCCATCAATGTCTCAAACTATTCCATCCACTTTTCCTCCATTCATCCACTACCCTTCAAGGGGTGTGTCAATGTTGGTCTTTTCACCTACTATCCTTCCATATTGGGTCCTTACATTCCTTCTTTTTCTCTCATCCAATCCATCACATAAAATCTTGGCCTCCATCTTCCTTATCCTCCATTTCATCTTCCTACCAACATCTTTGAGCATACTTCCAGTGGCCTTGGCCGCTCATAAAATATCCTTCGAAGGAGCACTATCCAAAGAGCAAGAAGCTTAAAATTTCCTACATAAATTCAAAAAAAAATTTAAAAAAAATGAAAAAGGGCCTTGGTGAAAACCTAGTAAATAGTTACCTTGGTAGCAAAATTAAAGAGAAATCAATTCGTCCTATGGTGAAAACCACTTCTTGTGGTGCCTTGGAAAAGTACCATGATGAAAACTTGGCAAACAAGCATCATGCGTAACTCCTCCTACTTGCACTCTTCACTAGGGGTCAAGTTCCTTCCATCATATCCCATCATATCTTACATCTAGCTAGCTCGTGAATATCCATGTTCCTTTTACTGATATTGACAAGGTTGAGCCTATCTTTGAACACGCGTGTATCTTGGCATTCATGATCCCTTCCATCAGCCTATTCACTTTTGTATGCTACCCTATCATGATCTTGCTTATCCCAAGCCTATCCTTCTTGTCTCTGAGCATTCATGCCATAATCCAAAACATGCACTTATACCTCCATCACCCCTTATCTCGATTACACTTTTATAGCTATGTCCTATCCAAATTTGACCCCTTGGTCTTGATCAAAATTGAAAAATTGTTTCTCAAAAGTCTCTTGACATGTCCATTCTTTTAGACCACATGCTTTCATGACATCAGGTCATTATCCTATATGCTCTACAGCATTGCCCCATGAACCTACATTGCTATATTATTTTTTTTCCCTAGCTTGGGTAATCTTGAAGAGACTATCCTTGAGGGTCGCATTCACCCTCTTCATCCATCATTGGCTATCCATCTCATACATCTGCTTTCTAATCCATCTACAATGTCCTACACCTTGCTAGACATTGGGGGCACACTAATGTGATCTTTCTTGAGATCGAGTAATCTTTAAAAATCTAAAAATTGTAAAATCTAAAAAAGACTAAAAATATTTTGCTTTCCTGCTTTAGTTTGCTTTCCCCACTTTAGTTCGCTTTCCTGCTTTAGTATGCATTTGCTTTCAGTCACCTTTGAGATTTTGCTTGACCTCACATGGATTGAAACTGGTCATACTCGGGGGCATGTTCCTGGTCTAGGAGGCATTGTCTTATCTTTTGGAGTCTTTCTCCTCTTGCATCAATAACCAGTGGATCTCACTGCATCTGCCTGTCGATGCTTCGTAGCACTTCATCTCTTCTTAAGACTCTCTTTCACATCAGTCACCAGTGGATCTCACTGCATTTTCCTATTGATGCTTTGATCTCATTATCGATCTTTATGCTTGAGAATCTCTTGTGACAGTCACCAGTGGTTCTCACTGATTCTGCCTACTGTCGCTACATTGATGAGATTTCTCGCATCGTTTCACTATCTGTTTGTTCAGCTTCGATCCATTCGTTACTTGGGGGCATGGTTCCTCTCTTTGATCACACTTCGGTTTACACTTGAGTCAGTAATCTTGTCAAAGGACAACTTTCTACTAGCACAAACTGGTGTTTCTCAACACCTTAATCAAATAGTGTTTTTCAACACTCTCTTTGGATACATCTGTGTTTTTCAACACACTTCAGATATCTCGTGACATAAACATCTCTCGATAGAAATCAAACACATTGCACTCACAAGCACAACAGTGTTTTTCAACACCCCAAACATAGACACATTCGTAAACCTTGAAACATGCTGAGATATAATTGACTCTTTCTTGGTATGTCATCTGTTCTTATGAATTTCATTGATATTTTCTTTGTCTACTAC
Organism: Thuja plicata; assembly: GCA_018584345.1. Classification (NCBI taxonomy): domain Eukaryota; kingdom Viridiplantae; phylum Streptophyta; class Pinopsida; order Cupressales; family Cupressaceae; genus Thuja; species Thuja plicata. The sequence continues at coordinate 191,567 of MU227149.1, read as the reverse complement.
TTGTTGGTGTGGTTTTGATGATCCGGCAATGTCAAATAAATAGGGTGTATGTGATAAGAGCTTCTGCATTAAGGTGGAAAAGCCTCACATCCCTTGATCTTGTTTATTTGTATGCCAAGGGGAGGCCAAAATTATCTCCTTAACTATTATTTTTGTGTTTGTTTACTTGTGAACTTTTACTACATCAAATTGGAAACAATGTTCAGGTCACCTTGGATTTTGTGCCTCGATGCTTATGTTTGTTTCCTACATTTTATCTGATGAAATTCATATTCATATTCTTATGGTTGCAGCGCCACCAGTAAGGATTGTATTGACTCCAATGATCCAAAGCAGCTGATGATGATAAATACGATGAGTCCAACAACCAAAGTCCTAGGATTGCATTTAGCTTAGGCTTGCATTTTCATTGTAGACTTGCATTCACATTTTAGGCTTGCATAATAGTAGTTTGGTTCTCTCTTCATTATCTTCTCATTCTTCAAAGGTCGTCATCTTTCATTATGGTTCTTCTTGACTGCATGAGTGTTCGGTCCTCATTCTCGATCTTTATGCACATCCTTTTGGCTAGTACCTATTGTATATTGCGAATACCCTGCATGAGATGATTACTACCATTGCATTCATTGCATTACATTCATTTTCAAGAAGTGCATTTCCATATGTTCATTTGCATACATATATCCATAAAACATGTGCATCCATTATAAGCATAAATTGAATCATACATAGCATTTATCCATCTAACATCTATCATGGCATTTTTCAATAAAACATGTGCATAAACATTTGCATATTCATCCATTCCATACATCTAAATCATATAGGAAATCATCTCATAAAACATACACACTTAAAGAAATATATACACATGTACAATGATGCCAAAAAAATCAAGCTCATATATATATATATATATATATATATATATA
>MU227149.1:174500-190364 GCA_018584345.1 Thuja plicata | reverse complement strand
AAAAAAGGTAGAATTTGATCTGCTACCTTAGGAACTGCAAGAGTATACACACCATAATAGTAAGCAACCTGGGTAGCCTCATATCTAGTATCTAGCTATGCCCTGGCCAGTGAATCTCATAGTCCCTGTATCTCCCAGTCTCTCTCTAATATCCAGGTGTCTCTGATAACCACCTACATGTGGAGGTCATCACACTCCCTCTGCATCTGCCAAACTCTCTCTCTCTCACCCTACGGAGAGGCTCCTGTAGCTGAGTAACCTGCTCGCCTATCGGAGGATCAGTCAGAACTGCATTGGCCATGAGAGTATCATCACCCTGCTCTGCAACTCTATCCTGGCTTCCACTAGGCCCAACACCTATATCTATTCCCATGGGCCTCATAGGGATATCATTCTAATGTGTACGTGGATGTACCACTCTCTCCTGCTGCTGAAGTGGTGGCTGCTATGGCTACTAATCATGAGCCTGCTATCCCAGAGGAGGAACTTGATGTGCCTATTGCTGTGGTGGTGGCCGCACCACCTAAGGAATCATGCCCACTAGAGATGTGAACCTAGGAAATGGATGCAATAACAGCTGATCTCTATATGCAGTTGTCACACCTGCATTCATCACTGCTGCCATATAATCCCATCGGGCTGGTGGTACCTGGGCGTCTATCATGCTACACCCCCTGTCAAGCTGCCTCTGCCAACCCTTCTTCATCTCATCAATGAATTGGGCATAATTTCAATACTCAAGTGATACATCTTGAGGCCTCCCGAACTGGCGCAACACATGCGTAAGTAAGAAGTGCTCGATCACTGTAATGGTACGCCCTATCAGAGGATGCGAATAGAACATGTATGATAGCTCATGACGAGCATCATCCCAGACCTCAGTTGCTGCCCACGGTCACCATATAACTGTAGCCATATCATCAATTTGTGCTCGCCACTGCTCAGTCTTACCCAGCGCAAGCTGGGTCATCAAACTGGCATATCTATAAATATATGGCTCTAATGGCTACCGCATATCATGAAAAATTAGCCTACACATGGGAAGGTTCTCCCAGGCCCAAATCTATAGCATGATGACTCCTACCGCCATAGTATGAGCACCCCGATACACGATCTCATGCATCTCATGATACATTTGGGCGAGTATGCACTCACCCCATCCATAAGTAACTATAGGCACATCTAGCATCTTCTGGAGCATAACGCCCCAGCCCCACTCCAAACTGTGCTGACCACAATCAGGTACCAGATGATAGCTCAAAAATAGTGCGAGAACAACTGCCAAGGGGTAATCTTGGCCATAAGTACGTATCAGCTCCTCCTAGGAGATGGCCTGGCCCACCACCAACTGATCCTAAAAAATGGCTCTCAAAGCCTGTGTACCATCTCTCAGCTATGTGCAATACTCCACACGAGCTCCTCCATGGAATGGCACTCTCAAAATATGGTATACATCCTCTAGAGTCACCGTCATCTCTCCCTATGGCAGATGGAAAGTATTCATCTTTGAATGGAAATGCTCAACCAGGGCCCCAAGTAATCTATGATTTACCCAAATATCAAGTACATCACGTAGATATGTCAATCCTAGCCCATCAATGTGGGCCCCGTCGGCATCTGATAATCTCTGCAGCAGCTCACCCATGATAGGATGATGGGATCTAAAACTGATGTCTGGGAGATCAACCTGCAAAACAAAAGGACAAAACTAGATCAGTACCTCAACAATGATGATTTTCAAAGCAAAAGACAACAAATTTAGCTATGGAACTATTCTACACGAAGTTCAACTAGACGACTCTGCGACGCAAGAAAAATTACAATTTTGAATTTTTGCCAATTTCCCATTCGAGAAAACTCTTTTCTCGCATGAGGAAACTCTGGTCCCACACCAGCTTTCAAGCTCGCACAAGGTGGGATGTGTTCTCACATGAGATTCTAGGAATCTTGTGTGACGCACGCATGCTCTTTGCACGAGTACTGGGAGGGGCCCGTGCGAGGAATCCCCAACCCGCATGAGGATTCAGTTTCCTCGCGCGAAAGGTGATTAGGCCCAGTGTGAGGAAATTATTTCCTCACATGAGATTTGGCGAGACGAGATTTAAAAATCTTAAAAAATGCACTAACGCTAAAAATTGATAATTTTTTTGCAAAAATACAAGATCTAGTTATAAATACTCACAGGTACGTCATACTTCGCTGGTCGGTTGTGCCGTCGGGTGCTCTCAAATCAATGCATGTGCATGGGAATGCTCTCAATGTCAGCTGGAGCTCTCACCATTGCTAAAGTCAAAGGTGAATAATGATTTGAAAATGACCCCTCCGGGCCTTATATAGCCTTTGAGCTAATTTTTCAAAGTGCTCCATTTTCTGCGAAAATTGCACCCTTGGCTAATTGGACCATTATGAATCCATTTTTGTGATCGAAATCAAAATTTGACACTCCCAAGTAGCTCAAAATCGCATCTTAAAATTTTGGGACCGACGTGATCAGATGCTTGTGATGTTATTTTTTTGATGTTGGTTTCTTGTTAGGATTATCTCTTGTCATCATTTTCTCAGATTTTGCAATCTTTTCATCAAAGTCAACTCTAGTCAAATCTGGTCAACTATGGTCAAACCTAATCCACAGGACCTCTCAATCTCTCTAAATTGATTCTTCTCTCTCTTGATCTATCTTTTTCTGTGATTTCTCGCTCTCATCTTTATGATGTGTCTTCTTTCGATTTCGCTTTCGAGGGGGCAAGCTGATTGCATCATTGAATCTTTTCACATTATTCTTGAATCAGTCTGATCTGAATCAAAAGTCCCCATTGCTAGGGGAATCTCATCACTTGAGGCATATTCAATTTTTTGTACCTTATGGTCAAAATTGGATATTCCATGATCTTGAATCTCTAGGGGCATCTTGATGTCTCGCATCTTGTCATCTTATCTTTCTAGGTATCTGAGAAATCTAACTCAGATCCTCAAGGATCACACTTCATTCTGGAGATAGTCCTAAATTGATTGTCTTTTGAGACAGGTATTGGGGCAATCTAACCCTGAATCCTAAAGGTGTTAGAGTAATTTAGCAATTACTCTTTAGTGCTTAAGCTTCACTTAGGCAGTTTCAGTTAGTTTTAGGAAAGTTTCTATTTCCTAGCAGCTGCCCGTTTAGGGTTTCGACATCCTTTATAAGGATTGTCTTCTTTGTATTTCATAAGGAGTTTGTAATCATCTTTATTGTTGAATAGAGAACATATTTTTCTATCAACATGTGTTTGCACTCTCTGGCCTATCGGCCGCCATAGATTCTTCTGATCCTTCTCTCCTCTGTCTTCTTCATTCTCGTAGCAGTTGTTTTGCATGCAGGTGTTTCTTGGGTAGATTGACATTCTTCAATCTCAACAAAAGGTTGAGCCTCATTCCGGGGATAGTCTTGTGAAAGATATCAATCTGGCCAGTGTCTGGGCAATCTAACCTAGACATTGGGGGACTAAGCTTCATTCTGGAGATGATTCTTGAAATCTCATTGGGTATTGGGGCAATCTAACCCTAATTCCTAAAAGTTACACTTCATTCTGAAGATGACTCTCAAAAAATCTTTAGACTGTTATCTAGGCAATCTAACTTGGAACTCTGAGGGCTTACCTTCGTATTAGGGCAATCTAACCCTAATTCTGAAGATAGTCCTAGATCTTCAATAGCTATCAGTGGACATTGGGGCAACCTAACCTTGATTATGATCTTCACTTCAGACTGTTCTTTGAATCAATGTGTTGCTCGCACATCAATTCAAAGAGGGGCAAAATGTAACGCCTCAAAATTGGCACCTAATAATCCAATTGATTTTGGTGCATTTTCTTATCCTTGAAGTCCTATTGTACTAGGCAAATTCTTCTCCTTATTGACTTTAATTGACTGAGTTTCAAATGCAGGAAACCCAAATTTGCATAAATCTGACATTATATTTAATTCCTAAATTCTCAATGATTATTAGCTAAAAGCCCCTATGATTAATTGATTTAATCCTAAATTCTTAAGTGCTTTTAATTAAATCAATTCCACCCCCTTTAGCTAATATACATAAAAGCAATTGAAAGGTTATTTAAATATTGGGTGAATTATCCTCAAAAAGGAATTCCATAATTCCATGTGAAAGGACAGTTATGTGGCAATAATTCACCCTTTTATTTAAATAATCTTTGCATATTTGTCTCAAAAGAGAATGAAGAGACAATTGTTTCTTTTCAAGAAACTCTTCACTCTCTTTCCATGGTTTTCTATAAATTGTAATTCTTTTCTTCATTAGAGAGGAGGATTTTAGAGAGCATCAAATTTATAGGCAATTTTTGCATTTAATCATTTTCATGTTTTAAGCTCAATTTGCATAATTAGTCTAAATTTCAATTAGAATTGAAGATGTTTAGCTTTCATTTATGATCTATCTATAGGGATAACAATTCAATTTTGTGCTTTCAAGATTCATTACAAGTTCAATTCTAGCTTAAAGGCAATTCTTTTCTAGATTACAAGTACTTTCATTTTATTTAGATTAATTGCATTTTACTTCCATAGAATAGTTGCAATTCATTCCTAGATTAGTCTAATTTTCTTTAATAGTTTAAATTGCTTCTCAATTCATAGATTAAGAGCATTTTCTCATAGACTAGTGGCAATTTTGTCGATTTAATGGCAATCCTTCTCTTCTTGCATTCTTAAAATACTCCATGTTAGCAATGGTCAGGTTGTTGGCTCTTGTTCTAAGGGTAAACTCAACATCCACAACTAATTAGGAGGCAACAGGTCACCTCAATCAAATTTGCAGAACAAGCAATTCATGTTTGTATTTGTGAATTGAGTGATTGTGTAAAGACTATGTTGTGTTTGTGTTGAATTCAGAGGTCTACATTCAGCATATAACAGTAGTAAGAATATAAGCTACCATAGGTTGATTTTTAGTCATCTTAGGAAACAAGTGCATTGGTGGCCTTGGATCCAATTTCCCTTCTTGAATTAGACAATTATCTACCCTTATAGCTACATCTTATGCATCTAGTAAAGTATCTACATCCATTGTCTGTAGTATAGTAGAAATATCACTATTGAAAGCTCTAAGGTAATGAAAATAAGTATTGCCAGGAGTAGGTTTCACTGAAGCAAGGATCCTATCCCATGTCTTTTCGAATCTATAGTCGAAAACGATCAAGAATTCATGGGGTGCTCTTTTAATTGTAGTTGTCTTCTCTAAAAGTGATAGGTGATTACTTTTGTCTTCAAAATACTTGCATAGTATTTCTCTTAACTCATCCCAATTATGGATGGAGTTAGGTGGTAATCCTCTGTACCACTACAAGGATTTTCCTTTCAATGATGGAGCTAAAAGTCTAATAGCAACATCATCCTCTAAATACCATGAATTTTAAATACATTTAAAATTTCTTGAATATGTTCTATGAAACCTAGTAAACTTTTTAGTGCAGCCACTGGTATATCATGTCTTTGAGCCAAAACAAGAGGAGTGTCTCCATTAAAGGTAGCAAAAACCTAAATTTTAGGGACAATTATATAGAATAATGATATATTCAAATGAGAAGACGGTATCCTAGGTTGTGTTCTTATCACAGGAGGGATAGAAAGAGATATATATCGTGTAGGTGTTTCTTCTGAAACCCTAACTAGTGATAGAGAAAGTATATTTCTTTTTCTTCTAGAATTTAAAAATGAGAGTTGAACAAACTAAAAATTACCTCTAGAAGATGCCCTTTTGTATCATGGGCATGAATTGTAGTGATATGGTCTTGAACAAAGATATAGATATCGAGTCACCAAGTGCTTGAATTTGATCCTCTTGAAGGTTGAAATGCTAAGAAAAATACTAGTTCCTCAACATAGAATTTGAAATCCTTTGTTTGACACTAGATAACTAGTAGACTTCTTTTGTAGCTTGAATACAGTCCCATCGGGCGTGCCAAAAAATGTTCACACAAAACTTTATACCCTTGTTTAGGCAATGGTTAGTGACCTAAAAAACCTTGTGAAACATGGAAACAACCTCCAATTATGGGACTTGACAAGTGAGGTTGAGTCTTCAGAGAAGGTGGGCTTCCTTTCAATCTATATGCAAACTGAACAACCCAATGCTTAAAACTAATCCTAATGTATCCTAAAACTTGAAGAGGAAAAGGGAGAAGGATATGCAATGACATAAGGGGAGGTGATGCACCAAGATTAAGTATTTGATCTCCTCCTTGTAAATATACTCTATCTCAACAAGAACTATTAAAACTACACTATCTCCTATATTTTATCAATTATAGACCAACATAAGGTTAGGAATCAATACAATCCGGCAAGGAATTTAAGAATTTACTAAAAAATATTGATCAATTAGATTAACACAATTATATTGTGCTATAGATAATGAAATACATCCAACTAGGAAAGAAATCTTTGTGCAAAGTATTTAGACTCATAAATAGGTAAACAACCATTTTATTGAAATTAAGTAAGGCTAGTTGCAATAACATAATAATTTTGCCAAAGAACCAGAGAGAGAATATCATGAAAGAAAGAACATTCTTTCCTTTTAAAGAGCTTGGGGACAACTCAGCTTGAGTATTGAAATTCAAACCCTAACTCAGGGTTGAGTTACAAGAGAGGAAAATGGATCAGAAGAAATCTAATATGATCTCTACAATTTAAAAATCATGAAGTGACAAGGGAGGTTGAATGAATGTTTCTGTTGTGAGGAAAACCCCAAGAACGTCCTCCACACTATTATCTTCATGATTTCTCCTTTGTTGATCTGGAGAAACAATCACTTGTAATTAATAAATGAGCATGGGGAAACCTGGGGAATCGACCAAAGACCATACTGCAATAATGGCAAAACTTGAACTAGTTCACAGCATAAGATAGGTCAATGGGTGCAGTTGAGAGCGATCAATTTTTCAATATTTTTTTCCTTCATCATTGAGATTTCCCCCAATGAGATCTCATGTTATTTGGTGCTAAAAAAAATTTCTTTGACCATCAGGGAAATTCCCCCAATAACCAACCTCGTAAACTGAGTGCATCAAGCTATTGATTACTACAATCGAGCATCAAGGAAATTACAAAGAAGTCTTGCAAAAAACAAAAATCCCCTCTATCCCTACTTGTGTGTATATCAATAAGAACTCTACCAATACCTTTCATCGGTATAACATGATCCATCAGGTCATGCATTTTTCTCTCTTTCAATCACCATAGCTATGTCGGTGAACCTTGACCCTCAATATTGGCAAGACTTTTGTCAATGTTACTTATCAAGGTAACACAACACATTGGAATGCCTAGTTATTTCATTCCCAATTCACCAATAAAGAAACTCATCAGGGAAACCTACCCTAACTAGAGTCTGTGCTTGAGACTCTTCCCATAAATTTTGGCAAGACATTTTCCAACGTTACCCATCAAGGTAACAATTTGATTGTTTTGTGGATTCTCCTCCCTTTTCTCATCATGAACTGCATATCTGCAAAACATCTTCTGATAAGGTTATCTATGAAACATGCGACATCAGGATGCACTTTTTGTCCTCCAACGATAGTTATAGATCCAAGAATAAATCTCATCAGAGTATCATGAGACCTGTTGTGCTAATATCTACTTCCTTAGATCGATGAACATTTGATTTGGGATTTAGAGGAAACCACAGACCTGCTACCCCAAAATCCATCCTTTGGTTCTTTTTTTGAAGCAATGTACATTTATTTTGGTGAAACATGAGGAATGTTTTACTGAAATTATTGATATGGTGTGTTCCTCATTGATTAAGCTCGAAAGGTCTGTTCAATTGAAACCCTGTAATAGAAATTGATCTGCAGATCTGATGGTAATAGAAACATCAATAGTTACTATTGGTGTAGTCTACACAAGGATGCAACCAAGTATACTAGGAAGTGTGACAGATGTCAAAGGATGGGTAGACCCACTAAATCATATGAGATGCCACTATATCCCTTAGTAATTGTTACACCATTTGAGAAATGGGGATTGGACTTTGTTGCACCTATAGATTCTCCCTCAAATGGAAAATCATGCATCTTGGTTTGTACTGATCATGTAACTAGGTTGGTTGAGGTCAATCCAATGAAACATGCCTGGGATAACAAATTTAAAGAGTTCCTTTATGAGGAAATCTTACCTGCTATGGGGTTCCAAGGGAGATTGTGATTGATCAAGGTTCACAATTCACTTTAACTTTGATCACAACCCTAGTCAATGAGTACAACACAAGGCATATAAAATTCAATCCTTATCATCTATACTCATTTCCTTATGTTGTACTCATTGTCTTATGTTTATTGTATTCTATATTGTGGTAGTCCATAGGAAGGATTGGGCAAACAGATTGCCTGGAGCAATCTGGGCTTATAGGATAGTATAGAATATAATCATTGGATTTATCCCATTTGAGATGTTATATGGAAAATCAGCTATGATGTCGATTGAATTTTAACACAAGACACTTGGAACAATACTACAATTGGATATGAATCTCTCTACAGCTCAGAAAGAAAGGATCTTGTACCTGAATGCTCTAGATGAACTAAGGAAATCTTCCCTGCACCAAATAGAAATGGTGCAAAATCAACACATAAAATGGCATGATAAGTACATTAAAGGAAATAAATTTTAGGCTGGTGATTGGGAACTTTTGTACGATTCTAGATACAAAGACAATGTGGGAAAATTTCAAACTTGTTGGTTAGGTCCATATGAGATTACAGAAGTCTTTCAGAATGGTGTTGTGCATCCTTCCACCATTGATCCTGTCAAATTTAAATTACTAGTCAATGGTCATAGGTTATAGTTATATCATAAGCCAACTACAAAAGAGGAATTCCTACAGCAGTTCACATATCATAACAAGTCTGAACTTCCTGCAGAAAAAGTAGGGGGACTTGATGTCCCACATTATTTCTAGATCTCTATCTACATGCAATCATAATAAACACTCTCACATCCCATGTGTTAACACTGTATATTGAAAAAATTTCAAATCCTAAGCTTTGGCAATTTTCTCACGTCTTTTGGTTCAAAATCCATGTCTCTTCATGCCAAAAAGTCAAATTGTGATTAAGTATTTAAAAATTCCTTGTTTCAAGCATCAGTCACGTTGGCTTTTAAAGTATCTCTCTAAGTGAGCAAGTGAGCAACGAGTCATTTTGGGTTGAATCACACAGTCACGGTCATGTCTGGATAAGCTAAGTTAGCAGCGTGAGTGAGCGACATGGTCATTAAAATGTGTTAATCATGCAGTCAGAATGTCTTTTTGATGTTGGGTTGTTACTTAGCGACTGAGTGAGTTGAAACAATTTTTTTTGTTCACTCATGAAGGTCTAAGTCTTTTGTTAAAAATCTCAGCGAGTCAGTGAGAAGTTAAGTTTTGGTGTATCGTGCAGTCGCGATGATCTTATGTCTTTAGTATTTGGGTCCATGACTAAGAGAGTAATATAAAGTGAAGTCTAGTCATTCACTCAGGATAAATTTGTGTTCATATATTTTGAGCCTATGAGTATGCAAGGAAGTTAGGTTATATGTGTCGCTCACTCTTTCAAGTTCTAACTAATTCTCTTTTTGCAGTGCGAGTAAGCGATGGATTATGTTTTGGTCATCACATGGTTCCACTTGCTCAGTAGCACAAGAATTTTTCAAGGTTTTGAAGTGCGTGAGAGTGCAACTAAAGAAATCATGTTGGTTACCACTCACTCACAGATGATGTATTGATCAAATTTTTGAGCCCACGAGTGTACAATGAAGGAAATTGGAGGTTTTCGCTCAATCGCTCATGAAGGAAGGTAAGTTAAAAAAGATCAGCAAATGAGTGATCGATGAATTATAAAGTTTTTTTGAAGATACTCGCTCAGTCACAAAGGATCTAGTCATGAATATTTTTTATTAGTGAGCACGCGAATGTGAATAAAAAAAAGGGATCATTTCTCACTCACTGATAGTTTTGAGCTAAAATATTTTGCAGTGCGATTGAGCGACCAAGTAAAAAGTGCATAAAGAAAATGGTTATCACTCACTTGCGGAGGTAGAAAAACAAATCAAAAAGGCATAGAGACTGTGAGACTAGAAAATAATTCATGACTATTTTGAGTCATCGCTCACTTGGGAACATCCAAGCATGATGAGCTAGAGGTCAATAAGTGCACAACCAACGAAGGATTAAGCAGTAAAAATTTACTCACTCACTCTCGTGGGTTTCAAAAAAGTAAAGTGTTGAGCAGTGAGTCCATGATTGATATAAGGAATAGTTTTGTTTCTCACTTGCACAAGTGTAAATTAAAATGATAAAGAGGTAGCGAGTACACGACTGCTAAATGATAAAGTTGCCATCTAGGTCATCGCTCAGTCGCGAATGACATAAGCTCAAGCAAAGAAGAGACCGCGAGTGCGCGACTGGCTATAAGGAAAGGTCTTATCGCTCACTCACAAGGAAAAATTTGAATGTAAGAAAAGGATGGTGAGTAAGGGACAAGTTGACAAGTGGCTCATTCCAAGCTTACGAAGGCAAAAAGAGAAAAAGTGAGTACTCTTTTCCAGCAGGGATCAAACAGTGTGAATTAATGATAGCATTAGTTACAGAGAGATGATAGTATGACACTGCAAGTGTGATAATTTGGCATTCAAGTGTACAAGAAGCCGATTAGATGGATATAAATATGCATGATTGAGCTTGATTTTGTACAACTCTTGTTTATGCCTTGAAGATTTTGTTGTAAAAGAGAAAGAGCTTTTTTTTCTAAGATAGAAATTTGAGAAAGAAAGATGAGTCAAGCTACTACCAATGCGGCCTCACAAGGGTCTGAAAAGAAGAAGGTTGCAGTAACTAAATATGTGGAGGAATTCACTGAATTTTTGCCTAGAATATCAAATGCAAATAGTGCTAACTGGGATGAGTGGGAAGATAGATGGTGTCAATGCAAAAATCTTGTCACTCCAGGCTTCTCTGGTAATACTCTATTTCACTATTTATGGAATAATAGAGTTAAAGTTGTCCCAATTATTAATCCCTAGGAATTAAACATGGCTAAATTAATTGTACCTAATGTATATGTGGATATAGAGTTAATCAGGGAATTGGCTAATAATTATTACCCAGTAACTAGGGTAATTAGGAAAAAGAACAAGGAAGTACTAGTGTACATCAATAGAAGATCACTAGCAGAGGTCTTTGGGATTACTAGTGCTTTGTGCACAGAAATTGATTTAGAGAAGATAAAAGAAAATTATAAAAAAGGGGATAAATTGATCAAGAAATATGAAATGCCCAGATTCATGCCTAGGGTAGATAGAAACCTGGTAATCATCCCAGATAATGTTAAACCTCTGTTTGATTTGTCCCTATTTCATCATTATGTCAAGTGCACAGCATATGGCCTAAGCAAGGTATTAGGTTTTGATGGAGATTCTATTGTTGCTGAGGACCTACTAATGATGGAAATTAACATTCAACACCCATAGGTAAATTCAGATTATGATTATGTGGGGTACCTAGTTGAAGCTATGCATGTTGCACTAGTAGATATACAGAAGAATGTCCATGTCCCAACTTTCAAACATTATTCTCATCTAATGTTTACAATTTTGTTCTACAACAAGGCCTACATGGAAAAAGAACTGGAACTATTTGATTCAGAATATGGTGTCAGTATGCCAATTCAAAGGTGGACCCAGGTATGGGATAGTGCTTCTATAAATTCATCTTTTGTATGTTTTTCTAATTGGATTGTGGGTCCAATCTTTGATTTACTAGGAGCTGATAGGGGGAGATTGCCAATTGAGGTTAGGAGAGTTATAAGGCCTTGGGAGTTTGTTGAAAATTGGCCAATCACTCACAATTAGGGAGATTTATTTTTCTTTGATCAGTTCACTATCATTAGGGTATATGGTTGTTCTCAACCTCGTCATGTTCTCCCTAAGTTTGTGCCTCTTAGAATTGCATTTCTAGAGTTCATTTGTCAAATTACCTTGGTTGATAAATAATTCTTAGAAGGACATAAGAGGGGTACTTTTGTCCCTAGATTATGGGTGGGTTTTGGTTTTTCTATTGGAAAGAGAGTGTTTGATTTAATCAATGACTTCCTAAAGCAGTATAGGATGTCCACAACTATTTTTAGATTCTGTGATCCATAAAAATTTATAAAAATAGCTTTAAAAGGTATGGTTTCCTGGGTACCTATCAGAGACCATGAGCCATTGGATGATTAGGATATTGTTAGAAATAGGTTGGATAGGGTTGAGGTCCAATAAAGAAGAAGAAAATGGAAAGACCTAATAAGGGCTAAGAAAGAATGGAAGGAATCTAATAAAACACTTTCCGATTTCTTCCCTGATAGTCCATACCTGAAAAGGATAGCTAAAATGCTGAATTCATATGATACTTTGATGGCACAAGTACCACAGTTTAGTGCTAATAATGCACAGTCTCAAGGATCCCCGATTCCTATTGCATTACATGACTAGGAACATCAAGAAAAACAAGAGGAACAACACCAAGAAGAAGAAGAGGCTGGTGAAGAAGCTACTTCCACCAGAGAGCCACCCAAAAAGAAGAAAAAAAGAGGGCACAAGATGGTGTGGGATAGGAAGAGCTTATCCAAATTTGTAATAACAGAGCATGGAAAGTATTTTCAGAAATCAAAAAGGCAAATACAGAAAGAGCCTCCGGATTAAGGCCAAGGTGATAATCAAACGATCTTGTTCCCAGAAATTGATGAAAGGGTGATGATGGAAAAAAAATTCATCAAGGATGATGAATTTATAAAGTCTAAATAATTCAAGACTCTCTTGATCAAGTTAAAACAAAAAGACTTGAGACAAAGTTTAACCAAAGGTGAAGGACATGCAGATAAAAATGAAGAGATTGTGAAGATACTCTAGGATTATGATCCTGAGAGTGAACTGATTACTATGGAACAAGAAAGATTGTTGGTGTGGAATAGTGGGGTGCTATTAATGCCAGATTGGGACTTACAATCCACTTTTATCATTGATCAGATCAGGAGGCAAGAAGACCCCTTAATGAAAATAGAATTTGAGATTGATGAAGTATTGAAAGGATCAGGATTTGATCCTAAATCCAAGACTTTAGCTATTTGGTCTTTGGCCCCTGCTACACAGAAACCTCTGGTTATGAAAATAAGAGAGGAAATGAGGGTAGATAAGATGATCTAGAACTTGCAAAACACCAGTGACACTGAGATAGCTCAATTAATGACCCAAGTGTCATTTATGAATTTAGAAAAAGTGGAGGATATGTCTTAGAGGTATGAAACAACTTTTGGCCAAATGATGTCATTAGCTAAGAAGCATGAAGAAGTTGTGATTCTTAATCACACCCTGGGGGAGAAAATTGGAAAATTAAAGGAAGAGTTAGAAGAAAGTAAGAGAGCAAAAACTCCAGCCCCACAGGAAGCATCAAAAGTTGAAACAGATGTTGTCATAGAAACAAAATAAAATTCAGCATTGGCAGAAGGCCAGTCTAAGGAATTATCACAGGGACAAAGTATAAATGTCATGACTATCATATTGCTCATACTGCAACATCAAATTAATATTTTAAAGTAGAATATTGACACAATACACATATTGTATGGCTCACTGCAAGAAGCCTCAAAGAAAATTTTTGAAGCTATGATATTCTTGGAGCCTACATTCAAGACCTGGTCAGGAAGAAATAGGCTAATGGATAAATTGAAGACAACCATGTTATACAGTGATGATTTTCCTAATAAAATCATAGAGACCATTGAGATGATCAATGAGGTAAATGATATGTATGCCTTCTTCAATGGAAAAGCTGAGTTGATAGATAATAAGTTGTTATTATTTGGTGATCAGTGCCCTCCCTTAATTCAAAAGATCTATAATGATGCTAGTGATTTAAAGCCACAATTAGATTGGACAGCTAAATTTGATGGAATATTCAAAGATGAAGAGATGAAGCAATCCCTGGAGAAAGATACTAAAACCAACTATTGTAATAAATTAATTAATAACCTCTTCAAGGTTGAGAGAGATATGGCAAAGTTTTTTTTTGAGGCCAGAACAATCCTGGATGCCAGATGGACAGAAGTTGTTGCTAAGCTGGAGCTGGAAAATACTTTTGATTGGCCCACCACCAAGGAAGTGAATAGGTAGGATGCAAAGCTAAAGGAATAAGAAATATATATTCAAACTGTAACAACAAATTTTGTTCAGACTTCGCCAACTTTTACCACCCATGTTATGTTGTAATTTTGGCTTTTATGTCAGTTTTAAAAGTTGTTGTAAAAGATTTTATAAATCTTTCCCATGTAGTCTGTAGCTTGTTGCATCCTTAGTTATAAAAGGATTCCAAGACTACTAGGAGGGACATAGCCATTTTTTCATTTGGGAGTACGAGTTCAAGTTGTATAAACTTTGTTTTAAGACCAATATATTTTGAGTAGGGTTTTGAAATTTATTGTTCAATGTAATAGAAACTTTTGATCATGAATACAAATGAAATCCATCAATAGTTTCTGAAATATATGATGAGTATTTTGTCTTCATTGTTTTGTTCTGAATCTTATTTAAATTGAATGCTTAAGGAATGTTCAATTTATACGTCTGTTAGGCAGATTTTGAAATAGTTTTAGGGTTCTTTCAAGGAAAGATTAAAATTGCCTTAGGGTTGTTTCAGTGAGATTCAGGGTTTATCATGAATTTGATGAATTATGTTGATGATGCATTTCCTCCTACATAAAACTATCAACCCTAGGATCTTGATGATCCAATCTTCATTTTATCATTAAAATAATTGAATAGAGGCATATCTTTCACAAGATCAATCAACAACAAAATGTTTCTTTGGTTCTTTTAACAAACAACTTCAAAACTGTCACACATATCTATCCTGCAATCATTTATTCATAACTTCTGAACCAAATATCATATTTCAAATCCCTTTGGTGGACCTCTAGATAATTATGTTCCTCAAAAAATATCCTAAATGTAGACAAATACAATCTTTCAATAAAAATTTATGATCTTTGTACCAAGACCCATTTTCCTGTCATAAAATAGAAACACTTCTCTCCAAATCCGTCTAGGGTATCACATATCTTTCACCAAAAATATCCATTTTGAACAAGACCAAATCCATTTGAAACCTATATGAATCTAGTTTACCAAAATGTAAGAAAAATATTTTTCCCATTGTTAAATCATGAGATAATCATAAATCATTGACTGTCACTCCATTGCAAACTATTTAAAACCAGTTCTTACCAAGAACACTCCAACTTTCAAAAATATTCATCAAAATAACTAAGAAAAAATGGAAATAAAATATTATTCATATATTGTTCCAATGAATCCAACTATAACTTGAGATTCATCCATATGTATCTGTACCAAACAGTACAACATGACCGTTCTCAGGAATCCTGGAAACTGCAAACAATAACCTTTCCCAAAATGTGCATAACTTATTAATTTTTTAATGAAATTGAACCAAACCAAAAGGATGAGAAGGATAATTAATTATAATTTAAATAAATTATAAATATACAGGGTTTCTAGGTCGTACATATCTATATAAGGCCTAGAAATAGCAACATAATAGAAAACACCAATCAAAATGCAAGTTTAAAACAAACCAATTTGTTCCCAAAATGTTCTCTTCCTTCTCTATTCTTCCAATAATGATTTTGTTCGACCAATACAACATATTCATACATATTTTGGTAGTTATAAACTACCCAACCACCCTTATAACCTTTCATATTCTCTTTTACAACTTTAATGCATTTTTGCATTGTTTCTTTTTTTGCAACTTTCTATGCATTTTGACAACTTTTG
>MU227149.1:146072-174442 GCA_018584345.1 Thuja plicata | reverse complement strand
ACTAGGTTCTAAATGGACAACTATGAAAAACCTTTACAAAAATGGCTCATTAGCCTTACATTATGATTCAATGGACTCACAATAACATGAATACATAATGGATGATTACATTCAAAATGTTCATTATTCTCCTGATGTATATCCTTGTGCCCAAGTGCTCCTGCACCAGTTGTGATATGTGTGAAGGTAGATATATAAGGTATATCTATTTTTATGTCATATCTGTCGTTGTTTTAAGTTCTTGTTCATGAGAAATTGGCTATGAATATTCATAAGTGACTCCATAACCTAGGATAAAACACTGGTCTATTTTCCATTGAAATAGCTAACTATCAGTATTAAAATTGATCTTTATCTTTATGTTTTGATCTGTCAAATAAATGTTGCAGAGGTCAATCCCTATAATTCCATTCATATCTTCTAGAATGATTCTTTGATTTGATTATTCTAAGCTAGAAGGGTATTTGTTGATGGGGTTTTGCTGACCGGGTCTGCCAACAGTCATAAGTTATCACCGGGTTTCATGGATAGTGGCCAACTCTGCCTGTAAAGGCTATCCGGGGAAATTATATTCTCTGGGCCTTCAAGCACCTGGGTGTTGGGTCACGACAGTGCGGGGCTCGGTTGGGAGAAGTAACTATTTTCGAGGGGGATAGCTGGTTTCTTCAACTCATTTCCTCCATAGATTCAATAAAGTAAGGTTTCCCCTAGCATTCTACACTTAGCAAATAAAATGAAAAAAGATCCTGCAGGGTTAGAAATATTTCATCTAGCTATATTCATGTTTAAACATCCAGAACATCAATAATACTCTGATAGACTACACTAAATACCGAAGAAACACATAACCATCAGTTAGAACTTCATCAGTAGCAAGGAAAAAGAGGTCGTTAATCTATTTTAACATATCAGAGTAGAAGAAATAAAGAACATAAAGCATGAAATACCATTAACTCAGAAGCAGGAATGCCAACAACATCATTGAAAAGAATTCTTCCTTCTTCATTAACGTTTCTTCCAGCGAGCACTGGTGCGTGATACAATGGTGGCTCCAGGGGAGCATCTAACTATTGAAAACAGAACAATGGAGCATTAAGCTCTGCAACTAAAATGAGAAATCACTTTTCTATTACTATGGACAACAAAATCATCAATTTCGCTGACCCTTGGAAATGGGCCGGTTTGGCTATTTATACAACTCTCTTCTAACCCTAACCCTATTTACATCATGCTTTAATAAAATACAATATCCGGGGGCTGGTACTACCTGTGCCACCCTAAAAAAGACCTGGAGATGGAATAGGTCTGTCATGTCAGAAGAATAAGAAAAGGATATACAGCGAAAGAATTGGCCTTGAGGAGAGAGCCAGAGAAGAGAAAGAAGAAAGTAGGTCTTTCGGGGACCGAGGCTACATGCCTCATAAATGGGAAATACGGTGCCCTATCTCCAATGTGCTAGGTGTTCCCTTGAGTGGCACCTCAAGAAGATCATCCTATCACAGAACCAACTATTAAGTCGACGCCCCCTTGATGTAGCCAACCACCCTCTGACAGCTTTTATTAACCGCCTCTGAAAGTGACCGGTCGGCCTCGGGGACCGGGACACAGATCACTTAAAAAGAATACAAAATTTTGGATCTGGGACTCTAGGATCTGGGAACTTATGTCCCCAAAAGAATAAAGAATACCCAATGCGTGAGTTCTCCCTGGCCTCCAGAGAAAGCTCAAGGTTTCTTATTATCGTTGAAAGCCTGGAGGAGGCGAGAAATGTCATCTTCATCTATATCTTTCAGGCTGGCCCTTCTGTGCTTGGCCACTTCAACTTGTTCCCCCAGGTCTGGAACATTTTCTTTAAATTCATCTACCATTCTCACCATGTCATGACCACTAAGTATCATGCGGGTTAATTTTTTCATCTGGGCCTCATCTATCCCCTCCAGGGATTGATACCGGGATTTCATTATTTCATCAAAACTCCCCAAAACTGAATCTTCGGGGGGTACATGTATCTGTGCTAAGGGGATCAGCCCCGGAAGTCTTTATTACAAAATATTTATATAAATTGGAAGAATATTTTACAGAATTTACCTTATCTTGCAAGGACCCCACCAGTTGCTTGATTACCTCCAATGTGAGGTCAAGTCTGGAGTGCTAGGTTCTCACGAAATCAAATGATTCATCACCCAGAATTCTAGATTCAGAAATCATATCTTCTCCTAGGGTAAGGAGCTCTTTGAGCTCCACCTTCCATGTCTAGTAATTTTTGGTATCACCCTCCCACAGGTCAATAAGAGTTTCTGCCTGGTGAATGATCTGTTGCACCGTGTATAAATCTGGGAGGGTGGACACCAGGAAACACAGGGTGTTTCCTATTTGTAGGGTGACCCACTTGTCCACTACTTGGGCTTTCTTTTTCATCACTCGCAGGGAGTCTATGTCACTCTGTGGTAGATCTTCTGAGGTGGAGGCCTTCGGAGGAGCGGCATTGATGGCTCGAGCCAACTCAGTGAGAAACCCCATAAGGTTTGCATTCTTTTCCTTTTCAGCTTTGAGCCTCTGGGCCTCTTTCTCATATCGGGCTTCCACTGCCCTTGCTTCCTCCTTCAGCAAGTCTACCTCACCTTTCTTTCCCCTTTTACCTAGTGATACCTCTACAACATTATAGTCTCTGGGGTTTATGGTTGCTTCATAGGCGTCTGGGGGAGGTGTTGCCACAACGGCAACTATTTCTCTGCCCGGCCCAGTTTGAAGGGTATGAACTGTCTGGGCTTTCTTGGCCTTTGGCAGGGCCTAAACTTGGGCCATCATTACGGCCAGTGAGAGAGGAGTCATTGGAGCGGACTGAGCTTTTCTTTTCCTGCTCTCTATTATCCATTGAGGTGGTAGAGGTGGCCTTCCTGCCAGAATTTTTTCTCTTGATTCTTCCCCAGTGTCCTGTGGCTGTTGCTCCTCAACAACGTGGACCTCATCTGTTCCTCTCCCTACCTCAACTTCTTCTACAGCAATAGTCTCTTCAACCTCCATCTCCTCAGCCTTGTCCTATATGTCAATCACTGGGTCTGGACTCTGGTAGGCTTCCTTAGGGATTTCTTTTTCAAGTTGCTCTTCTTGTTGTTCTTCTTCTTCTATCGGGGCTTCTTTCTCTGTTGGCACCTCTTTTGGTAGTAGGGGAGGTGTCGGGCCAAGATTTAGAGTTTGGGCCGCCGTGATCACCTGCCCAAAGTTTGCTCCCGGGAGTGGCCCTTGGAACGTGGCGGCTGGGGTTATAGTTATTCCCGAAGGTCTGGTTCCCCCAGCAAATGTCATTTGTTCACCTTTCTTTTGTTGGTCCACTCCCAGACCCTGCATCGCTTGAGCCCCAGAGATAATCTCTAGTTCTGGCTCCTTTTCTCCTACCTACTGCTCTTGTCCCTGTGTAGGCTCCTGTTCAATATCTTCTTGCTCTACAGCCTCTTATTCTAGAGCTTCCTGTTCCGCCCCTGGGACCTCTGTCTCTGTCTGTGTATTGTCCCCCTGCAAATTTCTGAACTCGTCGGTGGAAAATACATCAAATTCTTCTTGTGGAGGGGGACTGGCTGGGACCTCTGCAGGCTCTGTTTCTTTCTCCGGCTCTGGGGAACTGGAAGAAAGGATTTCTACTTGTTGGGGGCGGGATGCTTCCGGCTCCGGCTCTGCCTTAGGATTTTTGCTGAGCTTCTTCTTTCTCCGGGTAACCAGAGGTGGCCCTGCATCTCTTATTACTGCCACCTCTAGGGGATCCACCCCCATTGCCTTCACCATTAAGGCTACTAAGGACGGGGAGGAGGAGGGATGAAGTGGGTAGGTCATAAGTGGTGGGGTGGCCAACCTCGTTATTAATTTCTCCCTCATCTGCTGGGAGGCTGCCACCGACTATTTTATCTACTCTGTGATGGGGACTTCTTGTGTAGGAGGGGTCGTGTCTATTCCTTTTCCTTTGTCTGCACCCTGTGAAGAAGTCCCGGCCCCTAGAGTCATTTTTGGTACTGGCGGCAGAGTTAACTTTGGCGTCGGCTGGGCTGCTCGGCGGGTACTTCCGGGGCACACCTTCTTAAAATAGGTGTGGCTTCACTCGACCACCTCTCAAGTTAAGTCTTCAATAGTGGGCCCTTCCTGGGCGGCCCAGTTCACTGGTGGAAGGGCCTTTTTATCGATCCCCTTTGCCTTGTACTGGGGATCGACAGTGGGGGCGGCATCTGAGAAGTCTGCCGGGAACCTCCGGGGCTTCAATTTTTGCATCATGCCAGCTATCATTCTAACATAGCGCCTACTCCGCACCTCCACATCATCTTGGAAGTCTATCCAAAAGTCCTCCATGTGTATATGATGGGGCTCAGAAGCCCGGGGCATTTTCGTTGTAATTCTGCTATGCAGATCAAAAAATTTCCGCGCTAGATAAAATTCCTGTAAGTTATAAATTTTTAGCTCATTGTCCACCTCCTTTGCGGCAGCCAGACTGCATGTGTAGTTTCCACAGGTGATTGAGAATGGAATGTTGGGGATCTTTTTGAGGGCAAAGAAGGCATGCACCTCCATTATTTGCCTGCAACACTCCAATAGCACGATCTTATCCCCACAATGTTTGGGCAACAAGTAGGGTTTCCCAGAGAAGCTAGTGACCCTAATGTATGTGTGCTATTGGAATTGAATATAGTAATGTCCATAACTATGGACCAACTTTATTGCCTTAGAAGATAGGCGGTATCCGGCATCCCGGGTGGGTGTAAGCAGATGGTAATAAACAAACGCGTCGTTTACCCGATAGAAACTGGGGAAGCTGGCCTGCCATTGAACCTGTGGGAAATGGTCCCATAGTGCCTTTTGTCCTAGGCCAATCCTAAGCACACCGTCTGTAAGTAAGCTATGGGAATGGGGCCTCTGCTGTGCTAGGGCCTAGAAAACGTAGGAAGACATGTAAAACTTCTTCTTCCTATTCAGTTGCTGGAACTGGGAGTCGACGTGGTTGGACATTATTTTTGCCTAGTCGAAGTATCCTCCCTTGATGGAGATGCCGAGGAGGAAATAGTACATCCATCTGGCAAACTCCTGGGTGGAGGGCTACCCAAAGACCCGGGCTAATGCTATCATCCCCATCTGGATGCTCTCCTTGAATTCAGAGCGGGGAATCTTTATCTTCATTCTCTTTGGGTCCCTCTTTAGGGGCCTTGAGCCAATGGGTATTCATGTATACCCAGGCAGCATCCTCCAGTTGTGTAAACTAGGTCAAGGCATCAGTCCTGGTGACCACCGAGGCCTTGTCAAACTGTGGAATTCCCAGGCTTGCCTGGAATGTGACTGGGTCGAGGGACACCAGTGGAGTGGGGTATCCTATGGGCTCTGCGGCCATGAGCATAACGGCCCAGATAGAAGAGTTGTAGTTGGTATACAGTGTTAGGATAAGTTCCAGAGATTGCATGGAGCACAAGAAGCAAGCTTCCCAGAGGATTCCAGAGTTCCCGATGTTAATTGCTAATTGATCTCCAGTCTGTCGCTAGATGTGCATTATTTTCACCAAGGCCTGCATCTTCGACCATGTTCTGACACTGGTGTTGGTTATTAGCTTGACCTTGGACTCAATCTTTGAGCCCACGATGACATTGTCCTGTACAAATTTCATAGTCAGGGGCAGCTTTTCCAGGGCCTTCTCCATCTTGGATTTTACTGTAGCCCTAGTTTCTGCTGCGGTAGGTAGCTCTGGACTTTTGGGTGGAGAAGATGTGGATGCTTCGGACATGTTTGAAAGATAAACTCTGGGAACCTACAAGGAAAAGTGACCGTCAGAACACATTTATCAAAATAATTATTTTGGGGTCCGGAGATCTTACCACCATGATGCTCGCTTTTCCTGAAATGTTAGTTTCATTCAAGAATAACCGAAAAGCAAAACACATCATACAAAATTTAGATTTTTATAATTCATCCGGGTCCAGGGATTTTTATCACACTTGGTAAAGACACAGGATGGATGATGGTAGGAGACCCAAAGCCCAGAGAAATGACCGTTGGTGAGGACGTGTGAAAAAGCAAGTCACCAAGCCCACGTGGGCGCCACATGCGTAGGTATTAAATGCAAGTTATGGCTATGACGGCGGAGCCAACGGTCTGAACACGAGAAAAGTGAAAGCCACTTGGCTAGAATTGATTGTCCACAGGGACATAAATGAGGTTCTGACAGACTTCATGGAGGAGAGAGAAAATTGCCTATTTGAAACCAGCCGAGAGCCGAGTTTCAAACAGGTGGTTTTCTGCCCCGAAGCGAGTTTGTAGGCAGAAAACCAGAAACACAGGTGACTCGACCAGCTTGTCAAGCCACCTAGAAGGATACACACAAGGGATGAAGGATATACACACAAAAATGGGGAGATATACAGAGACTATACA
The DNA here is from genome assembly GCA_018584345.1 of Thuja plicata. Lineage (NCBI taxonomy): Eukaryota > Viridiplantae > Streptophyta > Pinopsida > Cupressales > Cupressaceae > Thuja > Thuja plicata. The sequence continues at coordinate 168,043 of MU227149.1, read as the reverse complement.
TAAATATAAATGCATATACACAAAATATACAATGCGGAATGACGCCCGCGGGAAAACCAGATGAGACAGAACATATATATAGCTATCTACACTTTCTACAGGTGGAACACTTCTGCACAGAGGGTGAACAACCCTCTGGCAGAGTCGACCCACTAACGGGCGGCAAAACCAGAAAATAGCAAACCAGACAAAAAAGATGACCAGGCAAACAAGACAAAAGAAACTAAACAAAAATAGAAGGAAAACCAGAGAGGCAGAAAATGGAAACACCAACCTCAGAACGTAGAAGGCAGAGGAAAGGGAAGAGTTACCGCAAGAGCTCTACAACAGCTTGAGTTGTCAAATGGTTAGAATCACCACCACGAAGCACTCGTGACTTCCTAAAAGTGACTAGAAATGTTAAGCGTTGATTATCATAAACTCTCTGCAAATGCTCTGTTAATCGCTTTGAAATCACTCTATTAATCGCTCTAAGTGCTTGGAAGTTTTAATCATGGTAAATGTGAAAGTGACAGATAATTTCTATTTAAACCTGCGGTAAAAAGGTAATCCTCCTCCTTCTGGCAATCTCTAGACATGCAAACCTCTGGACTCCGGGCTCGTGGATTCCCCGCGATGATATCCTTAAGAACATCATGGCAAAGAATCCCAGAGTCCGGAGTCCGATTCCTAATGAAGGACAACCTCCAAGATCGGAGTCCCGGAGATGAAAACCAAACAAGCAAAACACCACACCGGGGAAGAAAACCCCAGAGAAAGAAAACAAAGGGAAAGAAAGACAAAGCCGCAAGCAAAAACAAAAAAAAAAATGGGGGGGGGACCCAAAAGTTTGCACACAAAATGTAGGGACGGGGATGCAGGGCATAACAGTATTCCCGCCCGATTTTGTGGAGTTCAAAGTGTAGAGGGTTCAAAAACCCTATTTTTGTCATTCAATATCTTGCTTGATCAGTCTCTAGGATAAATAGAGCAAGCTCGTTGAGATTATTTCATATGTCAGCAAGAAAAGGAACTAACACCATGGACGTACATTTATTCACAATAAAATTTTCAACTTCGTACCACTCCACTTATCTTCCACCTCATCCACCTTTTCACTTCATTTCATTCTTCCACCCTGCTAATAGTTGCATGATGGTTTAATTCATTTACTTCTTGACTATGACCTTTACTCAATATGCATTTATGGTGAATATTCAGGCATGCACACTAAACTTATGGATATTCATTAATTGTAAAATTCATTAATTTTTCCATAACTTACATCAAATGATTAAATTGCATAGCTACCTTTCTAATTCCTATACTTTCACCTCTGCATGTGTGGACACATGCAAATATTTAGGTTGGGGGGAGGTACAATTTTTTGTCATATCCACATCAGCTGAGATAATATTTTTGTGCCAGCATGTCATTCTAATGTCATTTCATGATTTAATTTATTTTTACTTTGGATTTTGATGTGACCATTCGCGCATTTTGAAATCTTAACATTGTCATGTCCTTCTGTAATTTTAATCATATTTCTTATTGTCCGCATTTCAAATGTGATTGTCTTTCTTCTTGGTGTCATAACTTTGAATTTTAAATTGCAATTGTATTAAAAAAAATGAAAGATACATACAAGGTTCTATTTTGAGTTCTCAGTTATAGAAAGTAAAATTGAAAGAAAGGATACATGAAGGTTGTTGAGAGTGAAATATTAATTTCAGAATATTCCACATTGTTTTCTCTATAAATTTTGAGCTTAAGAGGTCAGTATCACTATGGGTGGTCCACCAGTTTGCTATGAACCCATAGTTCATGATGTTCTTATTACCTATTTTTCACCTACAACTCAAAAAAGGTAGAATTGATTGCATTTGACAAGTTAAGGTACATATTCTAGTTTCATTGTTAATTGTTTGTTGAACTAAAGCAATACAAAAAAGTAAATGATGTATTGAAAATAAAATGCATATTTAAAGGGATTTTTCATTCATTTTGCAAATGGATTTCAACATTGATATCATACATGTTTTTTCAAATTACAAGTTCTTTTGATACAAAATAAAGTACGAAAATGGATTCCACGCAAGCTGTGGATTAGCTATTTTAAAATTGTGCAAAAAAAATGTGTATGTACAAAAGTCAAGACTAGAAAGGTAGGGGAAGATCCATCATTCTCTTCTATAATGGTGGACTACGTTGTATCCTAGATCAGTTGGTTAAAGAAGTTGTTACATGTCCAGAATGTACCTGCAAGATTGTGAAAATGGTGTCAGTCCAAAGATCGAGAAATGGAGAATCTAAATCCTATCTCTAAAAAAAATTGACTGCCATACACTCAGCCATATCAATAAGATAGTCATTAGATTGAAAGCATCAAGGATACATTTAGAACTACATGTTTTAGACTAACAAGTGTTCTTCATGTGCAAGAACATGTGAATATTTATTGTTTGATTGCACATGGAGTAAAATGTGGCTCCCACAAGGATTGAGCCCAATGTGCATAGGTGAAGACAATAATTTATTAAAGGGACATGTCATTTATAACCCAAAACCTTTTAGCTTAAATTTCATAATCATATTTAACACAATGGATCATTGAAGGGACATATCTTCTGGATATGAAACCTTTTGTTCTAGTATTAAAAAGATAGATCAACAGAAAAGGACAAGAAACATTAAGCTCATATATGAAGTCAAAAGCAAGCAATTACAGAGTCTAATCACAAAGTGTTGCAGAATTAAAACATGCTTTCCATGATACAAATGTATCAAGTATATGAGCATCACAATAGTTTCTATTATACATTAAGAACGCATGAAGAATAAATGAATATAGTTACAGAGAAACATTATTAATTAATGTTGCATAAGGAATAGTAAATAATCACAGGATATTACAGAGTATGTTTAGAATACAAGTCATAAGGACACATTGATACAATAAGAGACATTTGTTCATTGGTAAGAACAAGGGTATTAAATCATAAAATATCATGTCAAAAAGGTGAAATTTGGGTTAGTAGCTACAAAAGGAAGGTAAACAATATCTATCTCATGTGGGATAGTCATCTAAAGCATTCCAATGTATTGGAATAAAATTCACATTAAAAATGCAAGATCAAATAAATAGAAATGTTCATATACTGAGAAAATGTTATCAATAGCACATAAGGATTCCATACATTTTAATACAAGGTATCACATAGTTGAGAGAAATAATATCAATGCATGAACACAAAATAGTGCTATATACATCATTCCATGAGAAACCCTCTCACTATTGAATGCACAAAGTTTGGAATAAATAATACATAATATAGAGCAACATTGTCATAACATCAATTCAATAATATAAAGATCATTATTGTGAGACATCTACAGAATGGAAATAGACAGAAAGCATGTAGTACTTGGAGGAACATTGATTACATAATCAAGTGCATGATACAGATTGTAAAAGGAAGTAACAGAGGTGGGAAAATTGCAGAAAAATCACATTGGCACCCAGGTCATGACAGATCCTAGATATACAATTATAGGAATACCATTATAAGTTCAATATTTTGTGATGAAACACAATGATATCATCGTAAACATCCCATATCCATGCAAATAAATGTATGATATTAATCAGATAATAGATAATGAAGATAAAACAATGATGGGGCTGTTTGAAGATCTTAGTGCATCAGAGATTATACAAATAAGAGGTACCAAAGGAGCTTCATTAAACATAATTATAGATGTCTGTCTATCAGTTGTAATATTCAATAGAGAATTGAACATATGCACTAGAAGAGTCATGTCTTCAAGACCTTGTAGTAGGTTATTGGAGAAATCAGATTTAGAAAATATCTACATTCAAACTGCGATTAGGAGAAGCAGCATAGCAAAAGGATTAATTATACAAGGCCTTCAAGTTTCAAAAGAGAACAAAGTAATAGTGCCATATTTGATATCACTACAATGCTACTACAAAAAATAAAAGATCTTCACTTATAAACATGTCAAGAAACGTAATAGAATTTATGATAAATATTACTTCAACAAAGAGTTAACAATATTCTAGGTACATAGGACCAATCCTAGAGTAGTGATGGACAGTTGTAATGGTCTATTTCAACTGAATGTAGTATTGTCTTAAAACCAAATAGGATAATGAATAAAGGAGCAGAGTATACATGGATAATATAATCAATGAGCTTGCAAAGCATATGCACAAAATATAGATGCATCCATAATCAGTGATCAAAACATTCAAACAATATGATGCAACAATAGATACATTTAATGCCACAATACACCACAAGGATGGCATTGTACAAATGAAATGTTTTCATTTCAACAGTCAAAAGTGAAAACTTTCAAGCACCTATGTATGTATAACAATAAAAGAGCACAAATATCATATGATCTACTAATAAGAAGAACAATTTCAACAAATTCCATTCAAGTTAGTGGTGTGATTTTTGACATAAAATAGTGAAGATAACAATCAATATATCATATTTTCAACATTAATGTAATCATAGAAAGGAAACATGGATAGCATAGTGCTCAGAATCATCAAATTAATGATCACTGCTATAGATGATCTTGAAGAAAATAGAATCAAATATAAGGAGCCCAAAATGAATAAAAGTGAAAATAAATTTATCTAATGTTTTTGTAGAATCAAATTTATGCAAAGACAAGACAGTGTTTCGAAAGCAATGAAATAACATGCCATTAAATTCATGAGACAAAGAACAGTGAATGGAGTATCATCTCAGTGTAATAAAGTATGTCAAGAACCATGGAAAATTTATATACACAATGATAGAAGAGTCAAACCCTAAAGGTCATTGGTGTTACAATACGACTTGTTATTCTTGAAAAAGCCTTCAATGTTCCTACAAAGATGGTCAGGAATGAACTTATAAGCAAAGTTTTTTAAGTAAAAAAGCTCAGATAAGCTAGTGTATACATATTTTTTGAAAGACTCATACACAATCCTCAATGTTTTACAAGCAATAATGATAGTTTGAATAAGTATGAAGAAATGGGCCATAAAGAAACATAAGCCTACTACCTATGAAAAAATATGGAAATAAGGTTACCTAGAATCGAGCATGACCTGCAAGTGGGTGTAGACTTAAAAGGTTTGTATGCATGAACATCAAATACACAAATGATCACGAGATGGAAATTAGAAAAAATTTCTTCTCTATCAAATCCCACCCGCATATTTAGATAGTTGTCACTTTCTTCATACTTTTCCATATCGTATATCATAGATATGGAGTTCAAACATGTAGAGGAAAAAGAAAATAAAACTTCAAAAATAATTCAAAAAAAAAATTCAGAGAGGCTACCTTTTTCTTTTATATATTTATCAACAAACCCTAGCTTATAAAGACTACAAACCCAAGATTTACAACCATAGAGCAGAAGTGATAAGGAGAATACTAGTTATGTCAAGGAGGAAGATGAAGAGCATGAAAGCCTCATTGTGTTGCTGCATTAAGGATATACAAAGAGAAGGAAAAATAAAAATAAAATACCCACAAACTTTGCGCAAGTATACATTGTCCCAAAATTTTTGAGGCACAAAAGGATTAAACACACAATTTTCTTTTATTTCTTCCAAATACTTCTTTCAAAGTGAGTGGATTGAGCATCAAAATGTAGAAGATATAAGTCATGGTTACTGAAGATTTGCATAAGTAAAGCATGAGAAAGAGTATGTATCCTACCAGTTGAAACCTACGGTCTGCTCCAAGAAAATCCACATGTAATCATAGGAAAAGCCTCCAGAATGCCTTCGAACCTAGTTCAAACCCTAGTCACAGAAACCCTTTGAGAGCTCAACATAGAAAGTTAAAATGAGAGACAAAGTGGTTGGTGTTATTTTTTAGTGTTTTTCCCTAATACATTAGCGAAATTGAGTGGATTTTCACTAAGACCTTTTTAATGGGATTGTATTCCATCATAATACCTGCATGCATATATTTACATATAAATTTATTAAATAGTCAATCAATAGTACTATTTGATAGATTATATATAAGATATATATTATTTTTGTTATTAATATTACTTCTTTTTATTTTTAATACATTTAATGATTATTAAATAGTGTTAATTTTTATTTAATAAATATTAAACCTAATAAAATGTAATAATTAATAAAGGGGAATTCATGCATGGAGAACTTTGGAGGGGTATTTTTGCGCTTTGAAGGGGATTTTTAGCATGATGAGATCTTTTGCATGGAGATGGTAATTTTTCAGATCCTGGGCAGACTTGGAGTTTATTTTTCAATGGAAGGAGGGCTTTTGTTTCTGGCATGATTAGTTATACTAATAGAGGAGGGTTTTTTATTTTTTCCAGCACTTCGTGGGCAGGTGTGAGGATTTCTTGTGCAATTTGAGGCTATTTTGAGGTCATTTCCACATGGCTTGGGAGTGCTTATGGATCAGTTATCTGCATGATTCTCACAGTTAGGTTCCTGATTTGGTGGGGTTTAATCTAAATACAACCACAAACTTTTCATGATTTTGAGGTGGTTATGGATATCTTGAGGGGGCACATGCATGCAATATGATTTTTGAGGAGTTTTTAGGTGGTCAACTGCATGTTTCCAGCAGTTTGACCCCTTTTTCTCCTTGTTTTTATCTTCTATCCTTCGCCTCTTAATTCTTGGTTTATATCTTCATTATAGAGCTCATTTTTTAGGGTTCTCTCTTTTTGCCAACTTTTTGCACATTACAAATTTTGGCAGATTGTATTAAGCACTTATTGTAGTAGAGTTTTCCATTATCATTTTTATAGAGATACAAATTCCTTCTCAATTATTCTTGTGTTGGATATTATTGTGTCTATTTGATCAAAGTGTTGTGTTCTCACCTCCATTTTAATCAAACTATTTTATTCTTAGATGTAGGATTTGATATATATTTGTGTAGGTTTATGATTATGTCCTCCAATTTTGTATTGGAAATTGAGAAAAAAATCTTGTTTTCCTTTCAAGACATGATAGTACTAGGACCCATCATAAGATTCTCTTTTTCATAACATATCTAATTGAGATTGTGAGTTTTATAGTGTCTTTAAAGGGTTTTGGTGAAGTTTATTAGTTGCAAGTTACCTTATTCATTTGGTGCATCACCGATTTGGTCTTAGTTATTCATTTCACAAACAATATCTTTCTCACCCCTTCCTCGATCAAATTTAGTATAGGTGAGTACCATTAAGGAACCAACCTTGTAATCCTAGAGATTCACTCGCCATAGGATACCCATAGCCTGAGAGTGTTTCCATGTTTCAAAAAGATAGCTAGGTTTCACATCTTTTTATAGAACCAATCTTGATTGACAACAATTCTTCTTCAAGACCCTCTGTATGAGCAAGAATTTCAGAATTGTGGATGGTTGGACTACTTTCTAAGGTTGAATGGATATAATGATGAGATAGCCTTAGAATTTTCTCAAACATTTTCTAATATAGATGCTAAAGTGAAGGGTTTAAAATTCATTGCAACATAGGAGTGCATTGCAAAAGTAACAGGGTTACCCGCAGTTGAGGAATGATTTCCTAAAACTAAGGATGCAAGGAGTGCTCAAGATCAATTCACTCATCTTGCTAACCCTTATCTTGTTGTGGATAAACAAGGGAACAAGAGGCTTTCTCTACCACTTATATGGGTGGAGGTTGCAGTCTATGTTATAAAATATTTAACATATGAAGGGATATAATCATGCTTACATTCCATCCATTTCAAACTACTCAGTCATATGTGGCATGGAAGATTAATGAATGTGTCAAACATTCTATACAATTTTTTCTCCATCAATGCAACAGAAACCTAGAAAGGCAGGCCACATTCTATGACCCATCACTATTTTATTAAAATGTTAGTGGAAAAATCTTTAAGTGATGTTTCTGCAATGTCCTTTGAAGAATTTTTTAGAATTAGGAGGTTTCAAATTGAGGATGTGGGGTCAAGAGGTCAACCATTAACCCACATATTTAATACCAAAAAAAGTATTTTCAAAATTACTATGGGGGGCTCCTCATCTAGGGCATATTTTGCAGTAGTATCTCCTAAAACTAGGCAAAATTTGCATGAACCTTCATCTATTGGTACTATAGCTAGTCCCTCTACAAACCCTAGCGTTAACACATCTGCACAAACCCAAATTTGAACTAGGGTTTCTTATAGGAGGGAAAATGGAAGGCTAAGTAATCTAAGATTAGGAGAGATGAAGAAGAGAAACAAGAAAGTGACCAGACTTCCCCTAATCCTAAGAAGCATAAAATTGGGAGATGAGATACTCCTGCAACAACTGTGCAGATAGAGAAATCAACTAGGAAATAAATTTATTGGGGATACAAAGGAAACACCACAAAGGAGAAGTCATTGAATTAGAGGAAAACATAGGAAGGCAACATAACCTAGGATTTCTAGTTTTGGTTTTCACATAGAAATATCAGAATCTCCTCATACCTCTTCTCAAGAAGAAGAGACACCTTCTAGCAGTCCTCTGAGGGAAAATTTACCACCCCCTACACATGTTGAACAAAAGGATATATTTGAAGTGGAAGGTGAGTCACAAGGAGTAGGAGAGGAATTTCCTCAAGAAGAGAAAACAATTTTATGGAGGAAGATTAGCCACAAGAAGGCCATGATTTACAAGGGATTGTTGAAATTATTGCTACTGCAAAGCAGATATTAGAGAAAGAATCTCGCCAAAGTAAGGAAAAATGAAAGAAAATGTGGGTGTCAAAGCATAAACCCTCTCTTTTTTCATGGGAATTTTTAGCCTTGGTTTTATATCATGATATGAGGGATAGAGAAGTATAATGGGAAAGAGAAAAGTTGTAGTTGTAGAGTGAATTAATAGGAAAGAAGAGGAGATTGTAAGGTTGAAAACTAAAGTAAATGATGTAGTTGAAAAAGTACCTCATTTCATGGAATGTAGGACACCACCTAGAGTCCATTCCATGTATTTCAAGGAACTGCATTTTTCTTAAAAACAAATGAGAACTGTTAGGGATTTGAATCCCTCTCTTGAGACTCCTCAAGAGTTTTTCCATGCTCATCAGACCTCTCCTGCAGTCATTAAAATTTTTATTTATGAATTTTATCTTCATATTTATGTTGTCTAAAAGGATAATGATTGGGATCCCCTTATCTATAATGGATATATTCATCTCAAAGGTTTCATTTCATGGATTCAAAATGAACATAGTTTGGGAGAATAGTTCAGGGCACATAGGGAAGCTAAAGATAACATTCTATTGCCATTAAGGGTTGATTCTAAGAAACCTAGGGTTGTTTCCTATGATTGGAAAAATATTTTATCCAAAGACACCAAAAATAAGTTTTTTCCTCTAAGGGAGAAATCATTTTAGCAATATGAATGGATGACCCCTACTAAAGGACAGTCAATGATATGACACTTGGTGCAATGATGAAATAGTTTGTCCGGTGAGCTTAAAAGGGAAGAACCACACTATTTTCTAAACTACTATGTATTTGTTAGAAGGGAATGCAAGTATATACATATAGGAAGGACCAAGAAGGATGATTGGTTTCCTAAATATGGTCATCGATATTCTTATGGTCACTACCAAGTTGTATGGACAATGGAAATGCTTACAATGAGGATGCAGAAAATGTTAGGTGGGAAAGATTGGAAAAGGTTAAAGGATTGTATTGGAGCCTATCTCATGTAGGAAAAATATAGGTTACTCCTAGTGATTATAAGATTAATGCTAGAGTTAGGAAATTTTCACTTTCTACATGACCAACAAGAAGCTAGGTTGGGAGCAATGATGAGCCCAAGTAATGGCTCTATTTTGTCAATGTTTGTTATATTTTTGTTGTCCTTGTCAAGTGTCTAGTCATGGTTAAAGGGTTTTAAGACTTGGTTATTGTGTATTTTATGATGTTTAGATGAACTTGGTATCATGTTTAAAATTATTTCTAAACTATCTTATTAATGACAAAAACTCCCAAATAGCTTTAGCTATGCAATTTACCCATGTTAATTATAGTTATAGTTTAATGAATGGTTATATTGAAATGAAATGGATATACCTATGTTGTTATGAACACTAATGCTATGATGTAGGAGAAATTAACAAGAAGAATTAGTCAAGCCTAAGCTCAAGGAGATTCATGCCATGCATGCAACCAAGGACCAAGTCAAGATGATTAAGCACTAGCCAACAATTGAAGAATTCAATATCTGATTGAAAGTAACTCGTATGGAGGAAGTTATGGAGATTTAAAGATAATCCCTAAAAGGAGTAAATCTAGAAAGAAGTCATAATATATCTTCTCTTCAACCGAACAACTAATTGTTCCTCATTTATTGCATAGTCTTCCTTGTTTCTTGGAGTGTAATAATATATATTTGCATATCTCTTGAGAGTGGAATAGGTGGTTGTTACAGTTAGTTATTAGTTATCTTTAAATAAGTTGTGATGCCTTTTCAAAAGGTTAGTTAGAGAGAATAACATTATGTTGTAGTTTTCCAGTTTTATCATATAAAGAACACTTTCAGTTTCAACATATATAATAAGACTTTCTTGGATGAATAAAATGATGTTTTGAGTTTATAAGCATCTTTTTTAGTTATGGAAATACTCATCCAGGGGGGGCACTTGGTGAGGATTTACCTGTTTCAATCTAGTAGTTAATTTTCCTTTAGTTCATAGTTGTTTTTTTAGCGTTTGTATTTTCTTGTAGCCACTAGAAATAGTTTCCTATGACTGTTCTTGCAGCCAAGGCAGATAGAATAATATCCTATTTTTTTGTTCTAAACAATATGGTTGCTAGTTGTTTGAGTTTAATTCAAATAGTAGATTAAGTTGACCATTTGAGTTGTTTCATTTCATGCAATTTTATTTAAGTTGTAGGTAGCATGACTTTGGCTAGGACTTAGTGCACATACAGTGTTGGCCCATTTCAAGTACATGTTCCTAGGCTGAGAAGTAAATGAGACTTCACCATAAGAAAGATAGTTTTTATAATGGATGTCCAATCCCTACGTTGAAGTTTTACAGCCTAATTACTGATCTAATTGGGAATTCCAACACATGCATAAAATAAAATAATTATTAAATGCAAACTAAAGCTTCCTAAATTTAGCTTAAGGGAAAAAAAGAAAAAAAAAAGTGACTTAATTAATTAATCAATATGATTAAATTAATTAAGTTAAATAACCTTTTTACTCTAATAGAATACTCCTCTATTATATTTATGTTTGGAATCAGTAAATGGTAATTAGATGCAACCTGTGAATTATGAAGGTATCATGTTTAGATGTAGGTGTTACTTTAAGATGGGTCATACGGATGCACACTGTGTCAAAAGAAACATTAAAGATAAGCTTGACTTAGTGGAAGGGAGAAAATCCACAACTCTATTTGATAGAAAAATAAATCCATAAATCATTGAAGATTGTTTAGGAAAAGGGAGTTGGCAAGGATCCTGAAGTCACAAATGCCTTGGAAAGGGATAAGGAAAAGGTTGTTAATATTTTTAATGATGTTGGTTTCTTAGTGAGGAAGAAAGATGCTAAACAATAATGCCCACAAAGTTCAGTTGCAGGGGGGGAATCCCCAATTTTGGTGGCTTCAAGAGAAATAGTAATAGTGAATATGTTAGAGTAAAAAGGTATTTGTATTTTTACTTATTAATTAAATCATTCTTGATTTAATTATTCAGTCACCTTTTTATCTCTAGTTTGCTTAAGCTAAACTTTAGGCATGTAATAATTAATTCTTTTATTAATTATTCATTCAACCTAGGTTTCTCCACCTTCTGGTGTTTGATCTCCTTTATAAGGATTGATATCTTAGTAATTATTATTCCCTCTCTAAATGAATATTTCATCTTTCATATCAATCTATGTCTTGACTCCATTCTTTGCTTTTGTAGCAGGTTATTTGTATACAGTGGATCTTAGTGATAGAATTCTATGAATTCCAACATGGTATTAGAGCCTTGTTGTTGCAGCCCATTCCTAAGTTTTTGAATATTTTTTCAGCTCCGAGGGTTTCAATTTTTTTAGCTATTTTTGTGTGGATCTAGGGGGATTTCTTTTCAGAGCACTTTGAGCACAAACCAACCTCACAGATACGCTCAAAAGGCCCAAAAACCCCTATTTCAATACAAGGAACGTCCAATTTGGACACTGTTAACTTTTGAGGCAAATGTTTTTTGCCTATACAGCCTTGTCACGCAAATTGAGAAAACAAAGGAGGTAAATTTTTTTAAAAAGTGTGCAGATTAATTTTCAATTTTTTTTAAATCAAAATTTAAAAAAGAACTGAGTTTTCAAAGTTTTTTTTTAATTATTTAAGCGGTCTCCACCACTTTGGGTACTGGTAACAGTCGTCCCCACCGCTAAGGTCACCATTGACAAGGTTGTGGGCCCTAGTGTCTCAGCATCATTGCCCGGCCAGAGCGACACCCAGCCAGAGTGCCACCCGACCTAGCGCTACCCGCGGGCCACTAGCGCCTCCACCCAGTGGCATACGCCTAGCCGCCAAGGATTTTTATCCACCAAGGGCTATAAAATACTCCATTCAGCCCTTCTTTGACCAATATTTAGTGTTTTCACCATAACAGAAGCAAACAGAGGCCTTTTTTTGACTTCCATATATCATCGAAAAGCTCTTTTGAGGCGGATATTTTTGAAGAGGTTTGATTTTCTGATTTTGTTGTTTCACTAGCCCTTTTTCTAGTCAAAGAGGGTACTTCTTTTCAATGCCTCTAGGCCTCTAGAATGAACATACATACTCTATTTTTTCTCACGAACAAGAGTCAAAAATCTCATGACGAGCTCTCTTTAGATCATAGATATTTTTTGGAGAAATTAATCAAGTATTTTACCCACTCATTCTAAAAAATTTATTGCAATGTCTCTTCTTCTAGCTTCTCAATTGAACTCTAGTTTGGTTTCTCTCTTTGTGGGGGGTGTTTTTCTTACTTTCTATCATTTATCTCAGAAACAAAACACTCAAAACAAAAAAAAAAACCCTTCTACATCTTCTATCTAGTTCAGAAAGATAACTAATAAATAGTAAAGTAGTACAAAAATGGTAGATTTGGCATTACTAGAGATTCTCACTCCACATAATTTTCATTTGTGGAAATCTCATATGACTAGGCTTCTCAAGTCATGTGGTTATGGTCTTGTTTCAATATCATTTAGTCAGTCTTAACTCATCCTTACGAGGTCATGTAGCACAGGAACAAGATGGATGAGGCCATGGTTGTTCTTTCTCTCCATATTTTAGATAGTTTTCTCTTTCATCTTGGTGGTTTTGATACCCCTCTTGATCCTTGGGAGAAGTTTCAAACTCTCTTTTCCACCATCAATGAGTTTCAGGGACTTCAAATTGAGGCAGAATTGACAAAAATGGGTCCTGAGACATTTTCTTCTATTCAAGATTTCTTAACAAAATTCAAATCTACTAGGTTTCTCTTATAGGGTTGTGGAAAGAATAAGATAGATACAGGGTGCATTTACCTGATTATTTCTAAGCTTCTTGGTCCTTTTAAGATATTTTCTTCTACCTTCCATTCTACCATGGATGCTTTGCATCTGAAATTTATCATGCCTACTTTTGATGTGTTTTATGATCATATAACTCATGAGAAGGCCAAGATATCTCGGCTTGATTCTCTCATAGGATCCAAGAACCACACATTGGTTTCCCAACCATTTAAGGAGAAACAAAATCCAAAAATGAAGCCAAAGAAATATTCAACAGGCACTGAGATTTCCTCCAAGCCACCTCCTAAGTCTCATTCAAATCCCCATCCCAAGCAGAAGAAATCTTCAAATTTTTGTGAGTCTTCCTCCAAGACTACAAATTCCTTCGGTGATCCTTGCACTTTTTATGGAAAGGAAGGACATTTAATTTCCAAGTGTTGGAAATGGTTAGAGGCTTTAGAGGTAGCTATGTGGTAGAATCATATCACCTCACCTCAGCCACTTTCCTCTTCCATGGGGAAAGGAAATTCTCTTTCTGTATGAGTTTTTTCTTATGGTGCCACTTGGACTATTGATTTAGGTGATTCTCACCACATGACTCACTCTCAGTAGCTATTCACCACACTTTCACATAGTGATACTTCACATATTACTATTGGTGACTCCGCACAACTTGTAATTATAGGTTTTGGTATTGTTGCATTCTCCAAAGGTTGTCTACAAGATGTACTTCTTGCTCCTGAAATTTTGACAAACCTCCTTTCAATTTTTTAGGTTTGTCATTCTAGCTCTGGGAAGATAGTTGATATCTCACCATGTGATGTGGTTATTTGAGACCTTCATGATCCTAATATGATTGTGGCTACTAGCAGTGTAGATCTGCAGTCTTGCTTATATAGATTTGATGACTTTGAGAGTTCAGATTCTTCTAGGGTCTCTCTTGTGGAACATGCAAATACAGTGAGTAGACTTTAGCATGAGTTTTTTGGCCATGTAAATTATAGATACTTACAACAAATGAGTATGTGGGGACTTGTGAGTGGGCTTCCTCTGATTTCCTATACTGATGGTGTATGTCAAGGTGTTTCTCTTGGAAAAAATCACAGGGATCATTTTCCTATAGGTTTCTCCACTCATGCCAAGGCACCCTTGGATCTAGTACATAGTGATGTCATGTCATTTCTAACTCCTTCATTTTTAGGAGCCCACTATGTTCTTACTTTCATTGATGACTTCTCTAGACGTACTTGGGTATATTTTCTCAAGTACAAATTTGATGTCTTTGATACCTTTCATTTTTCAAGACATTTGGGGAGAAGCAATCTGGTCTTTCTATCAGGAGGATACACACTGATAATGATGGAGAGTATGTGAATTAGGATTTCAAGAATTTTTGCACTGAGCATGGTTTACAACATTAGTTGGTAGTTCCACACACCCCTTAGTAGATTGGTGTTGCTGAGAGAAAGAACATAACTTTACGGGAGATGGCCAATTTTATGCTTCACTCACGTGTTATGCAACCTTCATTTTGGGATGAGTCAATAAATTATGCCAACTATATTGAGAATCAGATTCCTCATAAGGCATTATGACATATGACTCCTAAGGAGGCTTGGTCTCAGATCAAGCCTAATATTTCCGCATTCTAAGTCTTTGGTAGTAAGGCTTGGGAATTTATTCTATATGCTCAAAGGAAAGCTATGGAGAGGAAGAACTGACCACTCATATTTGTTGGCTACTATGAGGATGTCAAGGTGTATAAGTTGTTTGATCTTGATTCTAGAGAGGTTTTGTTTCAACGTGATTTCCAATTTGATGAGCACTATCCTCTGATGGATTCTCCATCACCAACTTCTCCCTCACTATCTACTCCTCCATCTTCATCTCTTGAGGATTATTTTTCTCTTGATGATGATTATGATGATGATGATCATCATCATCATCATCATCATCATCCACCATCTCCACCACCACCAATTGATCTAGTTATTCCCTAGTGGGCCCATTTTATAGTTGATGCAGTAGGTTCTTTGGCAGGTGATCCTACAAATAGACATTGTACTTGAGCTCTGACATTTGGTTCTAGCCTTCTGATTCATTCCATTTCAGATGACCCTCAAAAAATTTTAGAGGCGACAGGTCACACTAAGTGGGATAGGGCTATGGATGAGGAGTATTCTTCTTTGATGAAGAATCATACTTTGGATTTGTCTTCTCTTTTGAAAGGGAGAAATTTGGTTCGAGGCTGGTGGTTGTACCATACCAAGTATGTTGTTAATGGTTCTATAGACAAGTATAAAGATCGTATTGTTGCAAAGGGGTTTTCTTAGGTGGAGGTTATTGATTACTCCAAGACCTTTGCTCCTGTTACCAAGATGAATTCTATTTTCCTTGTACTCTCACTTGCAGCTTCACAGGGATGGAAAGTGTTTTAGATGGATGTGAAGAGTGCCTTCTTACATGAAGACCTCTAGGAGGATATTTATATGGTGCATCCCTGAGATTTGTGCAGGACTCTTCCTTAGTTTGCAGGCTTAGACATTAATTATATGGTCTCAAACAAGCTCCTCAGGCTTGGTATGATAAGATGGACTCTTTCTTGTTTTGTACACATTATACACATTGTTATTTTGACCACACAGTGTATCTTCAACATCAGGAGATTGATATTGTCATACTTGTGCTCTATGTTGATGATCTTCTCATCATAGGTATCTCATCCTCCATGATTTAGGATATACAACGAGCATTGATGGAGTTGTTTGAGATGACCCATCTCAGTCTTCTGCATTATTTTTTGGGCCGGCATATTATTTAGTATTTCGATGGGATTTCACTCCTTTAGCATAAGTATTCTCTTGATATGCTTCATAGATTTGATATTCTTTCTTGTAATCCTGCACCTACATCATTCCAATTAGGTGTTTTTTTGTCTTCCACATGTCCTACGCCTTCAGTAGAATCCACTTTGTACAGACAATTGATTGGCATCTTGTTGTATTTTACACACACTCGTCCTAATCTTTTCTTTACAATTGGACTTGTCTCTGGGTTCTCCCATGATCCTCATGAGAGCCATTGGCAAGCTTCCAAACATATTTTTTGGTATCTTTGGGGCACTACACATTATGAAATTCACTACACATCATGTTCCCCACACATCATTTGCTTCACTGACTCAGATTGGGCTGGTGATGCTAATGATCGGAGGTCTACTTATGGCTTTGTTTTATGCCTTGGCTCTGGTCCTATTGCATTTTCTTGCAAGAAGTAGACTGCTACTGCATTATCATCTACAGAGACTGAGTACTGATCAGTGGTGTTAGTGAGTTAGTAGATTTTATGGCTTCAATAGTTTATGACTAAGTTTGGGTTGCCTCCTGATAGTACCACTATTCTTTGGTATGAAAATTAGAGTGATACACATTTCCCGCAACCCAGTGGAGCATCAACACACCAAACACATTGAGATTCACATGCACTTCATCAAAAAATTGATTCAAGATGGTGCTCTCATATTGGAGTACATACCTATAGAGGAGCAGGTTGCAGTTATCTTTACCTTTGGCATCTCCACGCTATCTTCAGCTGTGTGCTCTGCTACGAGTGAAGGAATTTGTCCTTGGGGGGTCTTAGTGAGGAGAGGCTTCCTTCATTTTTTTTTAGCATGCTTTTTCCACATCTTTTTGGAGTAGAGTTATTTCCATGTGGTTTTCTCTATTTCTCCACTTTACAGAGATTTGGTTGTTATTGGGTACCTGATCAGGCCTTGTTGTTGGGACCCAAATTTCCTGCTTTCAGTAGTTGTTTCTAGGTTTTTAGCTTCTCCCTAATTTTATATTAAGGTGGGGTGTTAGAGTAAAAAGGTGTCTGTATTTTCACTTATTAATTAAATCATTCTTGATTTAATTATTCAGTCACCTTTTTATCTCTTGTTTACTTAAGCTAAACTTTAGGCATGTAATAATTAATTCTTTTATTAATTATTCATGCAACCTAGGTTTCTTCACCTTTTGGTGTTCGATCTCCTTTATAAGGATTGATCTATTTGTAATTATTATTCCCTCTCTGAATGAATATTTCATCTTTCAGATCAATCTTTATCTTGTCTCCATTATTTTCTTTTGTAATAGGTTATTTGCGTATAGTGGATCTTGGTGATAGAATTCTATAATTTCTAATAGAATAAAGACAGTGGTGGTGTTTATCACAATCATGATGTCACAAGAAAGACTCAAGGTAGGTGCTCATGAAGTTTTGGGGAGGTGAAGGATTCCTCTGATGATGCAATGACATGGGAAAAGGAGGCTAAAAAGATAGAGGAAGATTGGGAAGTGGTGAAAGAGAGGAGGGATAAGAAAACAAAGAAGGATGGAATCCTTGTTGTGCTCCTCTATTCGCAAAACAAAGGTGGAGAAAATAGAAACACTTAATGTAATGCTTTTTTAATGGGTCTTGACAATGTGGTGCTTTGTTCATCTAGAGAGGTAGCTCCGTATTTGCAGCCACTCCTAGTTTGGGCTAGATTCAAAATCTCAGTCTCAATAAAATGGGTGCAAACACCTTATCCCACCTTTACTATAAAAAAAGAGAAGCTAATACACATTAAAATATAATTATGTTTAGTATTATATATAGTATTTGGTAAAATATGAATTGTATCATTATTATATTAAATTAAAATAATGCAAATTACTAAAATCATTTTCAAAATAATATCATAATTATATTTATTATATATTAGATTATATAATAATAAATAATAAATATAAATATAACACAATATATTAAATAATATAAGACACACACACACACACACACACACCAACTTATTTCCCCCTCTCTACCTACCCACTATTTCTCTCTTCTTCTCTTTATCTCTCCCTCTCTTTATCTCTATTTTTTCATCTATGCTTCTCTTTAT
The DNA here is from genome assembly GCA_018584345.1 of Thuja plicata. Taxonomy (NCBI): domain Eukaryota; kingdom Viridiplantae; phylum Streptophyta; class Pinopsida; order Cupressales; family Cupressaceae; genus Thuja; species Thuja plicata. The sequence continues at coordinate 149,626 of MU227149.1, read as the reverse complement.
TTGTAAGTCTATCTCTATATATCTACATAATTTTCTCTCTCCCTCTCCCCCTCTCTTTATATGTGTGTGTGTGTGTGTGTGTGTGTGTGTGTGTGTGTGTGTGTGTGTGTGTGTGTGTGTGTGTGTGTGTAGCATTATAAATTGTAAGCACCTTGCTAAGGTGTACAATTTTATGTTGGAAATACAATATGGGAAAGCAAGATGCTGAGAGGGGGGGTGAATTAGATCTTCAACTTTTATCTCTTAAAAAAAATCGATCCACAATTATACATAAATGTAATTGATCTATCATCTAGTAGCATTCATGATAGTAAATAAATAACACAAGACATAGAATTTTGGTAACCCAGAAACCCAATAAGGTAAAACTGGGGTGGGGATGACACCCACAAAATCTTTACTACTACAACAATAAAGTGTGCCTGTTAGGGCTACAAGATTTGATCACAATATGTAATCTACCTAGTTAAAGGTCTACCTAGTTAAGAGCTATAGATCATTACAATCTACCTTGTTAAAAGATTTAAACTTACAACAAAGTAAGCACTCAGCTAAGAGATTTAGAAAGGTCTGTTAGAACCACTCTGTTAAGAGATTTCACCTGATACACTTGTTAGAATGTTTCAAGATCTGATCCTTTGATATGCACTCAAATGCTGATAATGAATCTCCTCCTTTCAATACCTTCTCTGATCTAATAATTTGATATATCTTTACTCTATTGCTCACTGCAATTTCACTTTTCTAGACCTATGCTTCCTCTATCAAAATAACCCTTCGCACATCTCTCATGTATGCATACACCTTCTCTCTCTCTCTATGTACTCTCTTAATTAGGGTAAGAATCAATATTCATATACTTTATAGATATAGAAATTAGATCTAGATCAACGATCAAGTTCAAATGCTTATGTCGCTTAGGCTATTAATCTCTAAGTTTTGTTGATGATTAGTGACCAACACTTAGTCATTCACTTAGGCAGTTTTAGTTGGCTATCACTGTGGTCAAGATAAAACTATGCAAGGCAGAGCAACATTGCCAAGCAATATTGAGTTTGCCTAGTTACATTTCTAAGCTGAGTTATATTGCCGAGCCGAGTAGCATACAGAGATGTTAAGTGCCAAGTGACAAAGAAGTCAAGTGCCGAGCAAAATACTTTTTGCATACATGTCTGGAATGATTCACACTTCGAGGATAAGTGATCAGGCCGACTTGTATAAGATTTTTGGGCCGACTTATGTATTTAATATTCTTCTATGGAGTTAGTTATGCATTTAATTTTTTTATCTTATGCATGATCTATTGTAATCATTAATTGTAATACCATCAAGGTATGGGTATTAGATCTTTATCGTTGATCTAGATATCACTATCAGACTTGAACAGATATATTAGATTTCTTCTAAACCCTATTTTGCGTGTGTAAGAAGAGAGTAGACAAAGTTTGTGGTGACTGCATTTTGAAGTGAAATACACAGAGGGTTATTTTGTTAAGAAGCAGAGATCAAGCAGAGTGACAACACAGTGAACAACAGAGTAAAGTTATATCAGATTGTGAGATCATAGAAGGCACTGGAAAGAGGAGATCTGTCATCATCATTTGAGTGCATAATGAAGGATCAATACTTGAGACATTCTAATCATTGTATCAGGTGAAAATCTCTTAATAGAGTGGTTCTAGCAGACCTTTCTAAATCTCTTAACATTGTGCTTACTTTATTGTAATTTGAAATCCTTTCACAGGGTAGATTGTAATGATCTTTAGCTCTTAACCAGGCAGACCTTTAACAGGGTAGATTGCTCTTGTAATCAACTTTTTTAGCCTTAACTGGCACACTTTATTACTGCAGTAGTGGAGAATTTTGTGGGTGTCATCCCCACCCCAGTTTTACCTATTTGTATTTCTGGGTTACCAAGTTCTTGTGTTATGAGTTATTTATTTCATTGTGTGGATGCTATTTGATATTATATTAGATTCATATATGTATGAATGTGGATCAGTTTGTTTTAAGTGTTTAATTTTGAAGATCTGATTCACCCCCCCCGCTCAGTATCTTGCTTTCCCATTATTGTATTTCCAACAATTGGTATCAGAGATCAGTTCTCTAAAAAGGTCATAATCAGCTTGAGAATATAGATCTTGAGATAGAGATCTACAAGATGGGTAAATTCATTGAGAATCAAAAGATTGATATTCAGCTAGCACTACAACAGCTTGAGACAGCAAGACAGGAATTAAAGAAGTCCTTGACTACAAGGAAAGAATTGGCCAAACTAATGAATGACACTCATTATCAGGAAGAGGACACCACAAATCTATTTTAGAATGGAGATTCTACTGAGATGATGCATCAATAGCATATCTACTGGAAAAGAACAATGCACTATGTGAAGAAGTCAGAAACTTGAAAAAGGAACAAGAAGCCCAATCAATAAGAATGTGTGAAGTTGTTGAATAGAAAAAGAAAGTCAAAGATGAAAAGGCTATGGCAGAAGAAGACAAAAGAATGATGACTATCAAACTTGATGAAATAACACATGATGTACAAACAATGACAGTCAATCAAGTAGACATGGAAAATCAATTACTACTTGTGAATTAGGAGATCAGTAGGAAAGACTTGGAGATTGTAAATCTTAGATCTGAGAATATTCAGTTGAAAGATGAGTTGAGATCTGAGAAAGAACTTAATAATAGAGTGAATGATCTGAGTGTAGCTATGAGCTACTTTGAACAACTGGTGGAAGCATCAAGAAGACCTAAAAATTCTTCTAGATTAGGTCACACTAAACAACACACAACCACTGAAGATGGAGAATCATCTAAGACAGGTGAAAGAAGGTATGCAAATCCAAGAAACAACAAACCTGTTTGCCACCACTGTGGGGAACCAGGTCATACAACAAATATTTGCCAAAGCAAGAATGGTAAGTCTAATCCTAAAACTAACTTTAATGGTTATTGCTTTAACTGTAATAAGTTTGGACATCAAGCATGTGAATGTAAGACAAAGGCAAGAAAAACACCTAGACTCAATGGTAATTGCTATAACTATCACAAATATGGTCATAGAGAACAAGATTGCAGATCTAAAGGTAAACAATAGTGGACATCAAAGGTACAAGAGAAATCACCAAGAAAAGGAAATACTTACAAGTGGGATTGCAACACATGGTATAGTTGTCATTACTGTGGTGAGTATGGACATGTTCCAGAAAACTACATAAGGACACATTTCAGAGGAAATTCTAAAATTTGGATGAATGGAAGCCTAGTTTGTCACAGTTGTCTGAAAATTGGTCATACAAGGAAAGATTGTAATACTAGGGTACCTGCTCCTACTGTTGAGAAAATTAGAGCACAAATGAACAAGACATGGGTTAAGAAGTCTGAACCATGTAGCAGTGAATCTAGTGAAGCTGAGGTCACCCAATCTAATGGATCAGGTGATCACATCATCTCCAACTAAGAAAAAGAGGTATGTAAGGAACTGCATCTAAAACTCTTATCTTACATCAGTTCCTAACATGAAATGTACCAAAGTCCATATTT
>MU227149.1:108355-140802 GCA_018584345.1 Thuja plicata | reverse complement strand
CCTAACAGAGTGCTTACTTTATTGTAAGTTGAAATCCTTTCACAGGGTAGATTGTAATGATCTTTAGCTCTTAACCAGGCAGACCTTTAACAGGGTAGATTGCATCTTGTAATCAACTTTTGTAGCCTTAACTGGAACACTTTATTACTGCAATAGTGGAGAATTTTGTGGGTGTCATCCCCACCCCAGTTTTACCTATTTAGGTTTTTGGGTTACCAAGTTCTTATGTTATGAGTTATTTATTTCATTGTGTGGATGCTATCTGATATTACATTAGATTCATATATGTATGAATGTGGATCAGTTTGTTTTAAGTGTTTAATTTTGAAGATTTAATTCACCCNATTCCCCCCCCCCCCCCCCCTCTCAGTATCTTGATTTCCCATTATTGTATTTCCAACATAGGCAACCCAATTTTCTGATTGGCTCCATGCCACGTAGTGGGATCAAATAATTAAATGTTTAATTATCCCGTTGAAAATATTAAATACATAGATAATTCAGCCCAAAATAGTTTACCTCAAAATTAGTGTCAATCCTAACATACATAACAAAACTATCTTGCTCGGCACAAAAAGACGCTAGTGTTTGGCATGGACTGAACTTGGTAACCGTGTGACTCGGCAACTATTATCTACTTGGAAATGACTATGCCAGATATCTCATCCTATACTAGATAGCTCGGCCATAGTGATGACCGGCTAAAACTGCCTAGATGAATGACTAAGTGTGGGACACTAATGATCAACAAGAATTAGAGATCAACAATCTCCCCCTTGGATATTAGTGGCAAAAACACTTATCATTTACATTCACAAAATTTACCTAAGTACATAATGTACTCCCCATTAGATTATACTTCATTCTTCATACATTATCTACATAATATACATGCCTTCAGCAAAGATATTTATACCTGTTTTTGCACATCATTTTCTGTTTCATGTCCTTTTCCTATTTCCTGTCCTATTTCCCCCTTTTGTTTTCACTGATAGTTGTGGGGGTTAATTTGTATTTATCCAAAAATGGTTTATGAAGCTATAAAATCAATGCAAAAGATGTATCCCAACTATCCTTAACAAACTTCATAACTTCCAACTTAACTTCTAGCTCGGCAGCTAGACTTACCAAACTATCTACAGTAGAGAGATGTGAATCTCTCTTGACCAATTCTCTTGTAGCTATGAGTTCCTTTTGAATAACCTCTAGATGAGGTATCAAAATATCCTAGATTTTTATTAGCTCAGCTAATCTTCAGCCATTAGTCCGGCCCTGATTTGGCCGTCTTCAGCCATAAGCTCGGCTAATCTCCTTTGTCCATGAGTCAATCTATCAAAATGGATGGAGCTAGAACTAGCATCCATGCTCAATGAACTTGTTGTTGACTTCATATCTAAGTGCAAATTATCAATAATTTGTTGATTCTCCTTTGTAAATAATGTGTCATCACATAATCTTTTGTATAGTGAAAAGACATTATTTGCAACTTCCTCAAGAATGTCAACAAGAGAAGAAAATTCAACCTGTTTGGTGGTGTGTGTGAGAAATTACACCTTCATGAAATTAGGATTCTAAACTACAATTCTATGGAAAGAAAATGACAATTTAATCTAATAATTTCAATTAAATCCATGACATCTCATGGTTCCCTATCTAAGCTTTGTTAAGAAATCTCTCAGCCTTAATCTCTCTCAAGGACAATCCTAGAATGAGAAATTTAAAGATAAAATGCCTAAATCTAGCTCAATTCTCTCAAAGATGATACAAAATGGATTCAAATTCTCTCATAAAAGATTAAATCTCTCAAATTTCTCTCAAAATGCTCAAGATATTGCTTAATTGCTATCAAATTTCCTATAATGAGGATGCTTTGCATTCGAATTTTCTAGGATATAAAATGCATAGAAAATGGCTTGTTTTTATAGTAAATTTCCAAGGGTAGGGGTAGAGTGAATTGACCATGGGTTAATCCTTGGTTGAGTTTGATCCCTCAAATGATTTCAAATAGGGGGGCCATTTAAATGGTTGTCCTCAAAGGGTGGGACAAGAAGACAAGATCCTCAATTCTCATTGGTTGAACAAATTGAGTTGAAATAAATTAGGATCTATTTAGTTCAATCAATTAATTAAATTAGCCATGTAAGGGTGAATGGATTGGATTTGATTTTTTTATTTAAAACTATAAAATTAATTGATTAAAATCAATTATATAATTTGATAGATCCCTTTTAGGCTTGAATTTGATTATTTGATTTCATGATTATTTAATCCTTTGATTTTAATTGATTTTGTCAAATTTAATTGATAAATGTCCATTTGAATGATTTTAATCCATTTTGATGCATTTTGATGAGATTTAGGGCAATTAGCTGAGATTTGTAGATTTGGATGATTAAGAGACACCTGGTCAATTTTAGGTGTCTACAAATGCCCCTCTTTGAATCGATGTGCAAAGCGTATTGATTCAAAGAAAACTTGATGTCCTTATGCAGATTTGATATTGATGTTGGATTGATTAACTGATGCACAACCTAATATGATGATCTAATGTGAAACCTGATGTGAAGTTGGATGTAGAACTTGATGTGAAACCTGATGCAGAACTTGATGTGAAACTTGATGCGAAACCTGATGCAGAATACCTCACTGATAAAGTTTGAATTTTTAATGCCCCATATTTTATGTAAGATATGATGCAAAATCCCAGTTTGATGATATGATGATGCCCCCTTAGAAATGAAAACATGTTGATGTTTGGATGCCAAAATTTGAAAGAAATAGATGATGAATAGATCCTAGATGATTTCATTTCTGATAAACAATAATGTTGAAAAAGATGTCAAAAGATGCCCTGGTGTGAAGAGAATTTGATGATAACAGCTATAATTGAGAAAATGTTGTTTATGTTTGAGATAAGGTTGAGGATGATTGGATATCACTTTATGTTAGTCAAAATCACTTAGTTGATATTGTATTGATGTCAATCGGATAGGTAGGTTGATGGATTGATTGGATAAACTGATAATTCTCTCTCAGGATCTAGAGAGATGAACAAATGGATTGATTTTCCTTCCTCCAAATCTAGAGTTAGAAAATTTGATGTGCTCAAGATGAGAAAATGGATGATAGGATAAATGATTGACGTTAGATGATCAATTGGATAATTTGATTGATTGATATTCGATATGATTAGATTTGATGGGAATATTAATGGTGGGAGGCTAATAGATAGGGGCATTTGATATGAGTCAGATGTAGATATAGGGACGGGGATAAATAGAGTTAGGTTTCTCCGAGTTGATTAGATGGTGAGGTTTCCCCTATGTGAGAAGATGTATATTGATGATATCCTTGATGTAGCATTGATCAATTTGATGAATTAGATTTTTTAGGAAATTGATTAGGACTTTGATGATGTAATCATGATTAACTTCCACCTGCTTTACTTGGAAAGATACTTAAAACAATGCAATTAATCTATCATGAAAATGCAATGCAACTAATTGTCCTTGAGGTTTGCGAAAGAAATGCAAACAGAGATATATTTTCATCATTGAGCATTGTGGAACTAGGAGTCGATACAATTCTTAATGGTGCCACTGCGACCATAAGAATATGAATATGACTTTCATCTCAGTTGGTAACCACTTTTAGGAACCTAGTAAAACCCTCACTAGTTGAATAACCAACTATGGGAGTATGAATACTGGTTTCATCAAATTCAATGTTGCAAGTGGATTTTGGTATTAAGATATTGAAGATCTAAATAGCCAAGGTATCCTTTTGTGTAAACAAAAAAAGGTAAACCATTCTTCCTATATGAATGTCCTTGATGGTTCTTTGATGACCATGTCCTTAGACTAATTCACACAAGTTAAAGGATCTTCCTCAAAACAATCACACAAAAGCCAAGAAAACATCATGTCTTCGTCATTTCCAATCTAGGTGAAACATCATAGATTAGCTAAAAAGAACATGACTCAAAAAAGTCAATGAAAAACTCATCAAAAATTCCAAGTGTTTTGAAATGTATCAAGATTTTCAAAAAGAATTCCAAACATGCTGATCATTTAGGGTTTGTCAATTTTTAATCCTAATAAAATAAGTCAGTGAAACTCAAGGATCATGTTTTCGGATCAAACTATTTAGGGTGGAACAATGATATCCATCAAAGGTTCCAAAATATCTCTCCTTTGAATCTGAAAATCTGCTTCCGTCATGTGACCAAGATGTAGCACTTTTGAATCCGTTTGGTACCAAAATCCATGATGTTTGCCCCCATGTGATAAGTGAACCATGTGTAAATCTTGGGCAAATGAAACCGAGTATGTGACCACGATTTGGCAATGCATCTCAAAGAGACTTTAAGCAAGTTTTTCATATTTTTTTTTAATGTTATTGGATTTTTAAAGATTTTTTATTTTTTTGAATTTTTTAGAGATTTTTTTATTTTTTAGAGATTTTTTATTTTTTGAATTTTTTAGAGATTTTTTATTTTTTAGATTTTTAGATTTTACCATCTCTCAAACAAGATCACATTGGTTTTCCCCCAATGTCTAGCAAGGTATAGGACATGAAGGATGGATCTGCAAGATGATGGATTAGAAATGGAAAGGTCGTGATGGATGAAGCATGCAAATGTGACCCCTAGAACCATCTCCTCAAGATTACCCAAGCTAAGGAAAAAAGGATATAGCAATGTGAACATGTTTTTGGATAAGTAATGGAAGCCAATGATGAATAAATAGCATATAGGATAATGACCTGATGTCATGAAAGTGGGTAGTCCAAAAAGAGTGCACATGTCAAGGGGTTTTGATAACAAATTCTGTACTTATGTCCTTCTTTTTCGATCAAGACCAATGGATCAATTTGGGTAAGATGTGGATAAGATAGCACAATTAGAATAAAGGGATGATAGAGGCTATGAGGGTATGATTTTGGGATTATGGAAAGCCTACTTAGGAATAATGAAGGTGGATTGGGGAGAAGCAAGATCATGAGACGGTAGCATGGATGCAACAAGTGAATAAGCTGATGGCAAGGATAATGGTGTCAAGATACTTGATGCTCATGGATGTGTTCAACCTTGTCAAGACCAAAGGTAAAAGAGGTAATATGGATGCAAGTGAGATGAATGGTAGAATATGGAAGATGGAGGGTAGCATGGATGAAACTTGCCCCCAAGTGTAGAGTGCAAGAGGAAGGAATTACGCATGATGCATGTTTGCCAGGTTTTCATCATGGTACTTGTCCAAGGCACCACAAGAAGTGGTTTTCACCATAGGATGGATTGATTTCTCTTTACTTTTGCTACCAAGGCACCCGTTTACCAGGTTTTCACCAAGGAACTTTTCTCTTTTTTTAATTTTTATTTTTTTTTGTATTTTTCAAAATTTTCCCAACATCCGGATCTTTGGACAATGCTCTTATGAAAGATATGCTATAATAAACCATGAATATGGTTAAGATGCTCAAAGATATTGATAAGGTGATGATAAAGGACACATATGGAGGATAAGGGTAAATGGTGGTGAAGGTTTTATGCCATATATTGGATAAGAGGGGTGGAAAGATGGAAAGTATGTGTTGGATAATGAATGTGAGGATAAGAAGAAGGTATGTTTTGGATGGAAATGTTGGCAAGATCAAATTTGACACACACTTTGAAGGGTGGTGGAATGATGGAGGAACAATGGATGAAGGAGGTGAGGATGTAGCTAAGATAGTGGATTTTGGGATATAGGAACCCAAAGTAGTCTTGGAATGTGGAAAAGGTTTGGAAGGAGATGGAGGAAAAGCCTTTGGAAGCTTGAATGTCAACTTTGATTTTTTGTTTGTGTGCAATTCTTTCAAAAGTGACTTGAGAATTCGCATAGTCTTTGATTTTTCTTTCTTTTGCAATGATTTTGAATGCATTTCTTCAATGAGGGATCTAGGAACCCACATTTTCTTTGATTTTTCTTTTTGCTTGGTGAACCTTTGTGGTCTCTTGGATATTTTTTTTTCTCTGAAGACCTTTGCGTCCTTTTGGATGTTTCTTTTTTCTTTTCATTCACATGTCGATTAGATGGGACATGGTGATTTTTATACACATGTGGATTATTGGATTTTTTATTTTTATGTTGCACATCCAAATTTCTTCCAAAAGACTTAGGAATTTTGGGTGAATAGGAAGAATATGGAAAGTTCATATGGATTGGTGCTTGAACATTCTTCAAGTATGTGTGCCTTTGTTGATCTTGATACATCATAGGGTAAGTGGATGGTGAACTAGAAATGGTAGGCATGGTTGATGGAGGAATATATGGACCCAATATGGATGGAAGGGATGAATAATTTAGCTTTGGGGCATAGGAACCCAAAATGGATTTGGAGGATGGTGAAGGTGTATGGTTGTGTTTGAGTGGAGGGAGATAAGGTGTGAAATGGATATCAATATCTTTGGCATGAGTTATATTGTCAAGGCTCTCATCTTTAAGATTTATCTTTATACCAATAGGCTCATGAGTATCTTTCATAGGAGAAACTTTGATAGGATCAAATGAAACTTCAAGGGATTTAGTATCATGCAAGGAATTTGGAGGAATGATGATTTCTTGAGGTGAACATGGAGGATCAGGACAAGGAGTTGATGCGATACTTCAATCTTGACAAGGATCTTCAAATGGTGTAGAGAGGATGTTTTGCTCTTGATTTTCAATATGTTCATTGGAAATGGTGGAAAGGATATCTTGATCTTGCTTGGGAAGTGGAGTAGGTATAGAGCTTGGAAGGACACTTTGTTCGTGAAATGGAAGGATATCAGCTTGGAAGACATCAAAGGGTGCAAGGGGATCATCACAAGCTTCTATGGATATGGGACCTTCATCAAATATGGGAGGGGATTGGATAACATCTTGATCTTGATCTTTATTAATACTTGTTTCTTTGCTCTTTGGATTATCCTCTTGACATGGAGCCACTTCTAAGGACAAGGTAGATGCTTGGATATGCGTGGGTAATGTTTGGAAGAATGATGGAGAATTATTTTGAATAGGAATTGAAGCACATGAAGCTTTGGGGTCCAAGATCTTTGAAGCATGGAAACGATATGCAGAAAGATGTAAGTTAGCTTGGGTTTCTTTTAGAGGTAGCCCTTGAGGGTAGACATAGTCAACATGAAAAGTATCATCATTAGGCTCACTCTTTGGTGGAGGAATTTTGGATATTTGTGAAGCTTTGTGAGATGGATGAAGGATGAAAGGAGTAAATGCCATGGGAGAAACCTTTCCAGATAGGGATTTGTGCATTAGATCTTGCTTGAGAGTGATACCTTGCTCTTCATTCTTTTTATTATCTTGATCATAAATAGGGTGGTCATTAAATTTTCCTTGATCCAAGATAGGTTTGTTGCGCTTAAATGCCTCTTTGTTTGAAGAAGATGAAGATATGGATGGCTCATGTTCATAAAGAAAAGGAAAGATGGATCTTAATGATGCCTTTTTATATGATGTATCTTTTTCTTTTTTCTCATCCTTCTTTAAGGTTGATATGTCATCATTATGAGGAAGGGTAGCTCCTAATTGAGAAAAATACGCTTCTTTATCCCTCTTCAAAATTATGTGCATTGTTTCCATAAACCTAGGATCTTGGGATGCCTCCAATATTTCATCTTTAGTTACTTCATCATATGGAGTCCCATGGAGATTTTGATCTTGATTTTGATAATTATTCTCCACCATAGGATTGATTCATTTCTCAAATAGATTCATCATTATAAATATTTGAAGGAATATGATCTATTTGTTCCACTAGATAAAAATAAATCCAAAAGGGTATCCAAATATGATTTCAAAATCTTTCCAAACCCTTGGGAAATGCCCCATGTTTTCCCTTCTTTGTTTCTGGGTGGCACTTGCTTGTGTGTAGGCAGCCTTTAAATGTTGGTAGGTGGTTACTGGAATTCCTCTACGTGGCACTCTACAGTTAGCAAGTGGCATTTTCCTGTTGATAGGTGGTTGTAAAATGTTTGCAGGTGGCACTTTCCAGTGGCTTACGCAGTTTTTGATAGTTTCCAAGCAGTGTTTCAAAGTTTTAGGTGGCACAGAATTGTTTATACGTGGCCCTTTGCTGATCAAGGTTGAAATTTTTAATTTCTGGATTTTAAAAAGTTTAATAGTTTTGATCAGACCTGTTAAAGAAGATTCTTGCATGAGAATAAAGTACAAACTCAACACACACATCAAATTTGCATCATATCCCTAAAACAACACTAAAAGTGTATGTTCTTGGATGTCTTTACACGTATAACACAAGAAAATCTTCCAAGCAATCTACCTAGGGTCAAATTTGGCTTTTAACAATGGCTCTAGAATGTAGGCTTACTATTTTAACCAGTTTTAATCACACCTCCATTCTAAATCTTGTCAAGTTCCTTTACCCCCTTGTAGGCTTCTCACATGCATGAAAGTATGATTTTGCGCAATCCCGAAGGACTACTCGAGGAAGTGAGGATGACTTGCACAAGAATTAGTCACTTTTTGATTAAGGTAAAGTGCATTTTTTATAGTGGGTTGGATGATATCACGGCAAAAGTGATTGTCTACCACTTTGGGTCGTTCCCTCTCACCGCCTTCATAAAGGAATTCTCAGGAGGTAGGCCCTCTAAAGCTTTATTTTAATCTTGCATACATGCAAAGCAAAAATTGAACTTAGTCCAACAAGTTTGGGAATTTGATTCACTCAAAGAGTGAAGAGCATATCCTTATTTTCTTCCTTTGTTCCAAACACTTCAAGCAATATTTTTTCTTTTTCAACCTCTTGACAAGGAGGTTCTTAAAAATAAAGTGTGTGGTTCAATTCCTTATCCCTTTCTTTCTACCAAATTGAATTTGCACATTTGGATTTTTTATTCACTTCAAAAAGTGAAGAGCATATGCCTAATTCTTGTTCAATTTAGACAATAATAGGGGTTTTCCTAATTATGCTAGATTCAAAGAAATTTGCCACAATTTAAGCAATGCAAACTTGATTAGAAAAATACCTTGTTTTCAAAGCTAGCAAAGGCTAGGCGTATTTTTCATGTATTTTTCTTTTTTTTTCAACTCACCTAGTGGCTATCATTCCCACTCCAGCTCCTCCAAAAAATTAGTCAACACAACAAAGGCAAAGTGAAGAAAAAGTTGCAAATCCAAATGACAAATCACTCCTAAGCTCTTTTAATCAAATTTTGCAAACAATCAAGCTCAAAGAAGTAGAAATAAAAATTAATCAAAGAGTAGGGAATTTCTTCTTGTAAGAAAAGAAAACTTTGATATAATGATCATATAAACTCTCTTCCTCTTTTAAAATTTCTAAAATATTTGATGCATGAATTTCCTTAGAGAGTTTATTTTGTGCTCTTACCTCTTTGCTAGGTCTTGTCACTCTCTTCTCTGGTTTATGTACCTTAGGATGATTTTTCATCTGCAGAAATCAAAAATACAGAGAGTTAGAAAGATGAACAAATCAGTTAAAACTTGATAAATAGAAAAAAATTCTACGTGGCATTTAACAGTTAATACATGGATTTTAACTGCTAGAAAGTGGAACTTAAAAATTTGAAAGCGGCAATTAAAAGCTAAAAAGTGGCTCTATAAAATCCACAGATGGCTAAAGATAAACCACAGGCAGCACAAAATGTGCAAATTGAGGTCAAATAATGCTACTACGTGGCTCTAGAATGATCACAGGTGGTCTTTTATTGCTAATAGGTGGCCCTTTACAGAAGCAAGCGGCACAGAATGTGCAAATTGAAATCAAATTATGATAGAATGCGGCTCTGCAATGATCATAGGAGGTATTTTTCTACTAACAGACGGCTTCAGAATCTTTGTAGCTGGCTCTTCTCCTATTTTCTGCAAAATGAAAAGAAAGTGCAGCAAAACACACAAAAATATGATAAAAATGGGTAAAATGGTTCCTATCCTTTACTTGTTTCTTGTCCTGTTTCCCCCTTGTTTTTGTCACTGATAGTTGTGGGGGTTAAGTTTTATTTGTCCAAAAATGGTTTATGAAGCTATAAAATCAATGCAAAAGGTGTATCCCAACTATCCTTAACAAACTTCATAACTTCCAACTTAACTTCTAGCTCGACAGCTAGACTTACCAAACTATCTGCAGTAGAGAGATGAGAATATCTCTTGACCAATTCTCTTGCAGTTGTGAGTTCCTTTTGAATAACCTCTGGATGAGGTATAAAATTAGCCTGGATTGTTATTGGTTTGGCCCTTATTCAGCCATCTTTAGCCATAAGCTCGGCTAATCTCCTCTGTCCATGAGTCAATCTATCAAAATGGATGGAGCTAGAACTAGCATCCATGCTTAATGAACTTGTTGTTGACTTCATATCTAAATGCAACTTCTCAATAAGTCGTTGATTCTCCTTTGTAAATAATGTATCATCACATAATCTTTTGTATAATGAAAAGTCATTATTTGCAACTTCCTCAAGAATCTCAACAAGAGAAGAAAGTTCAACCTGTTTGGTGGTGTGTGTGAGAAATTACACCTTCATGAAATTAGGATTCTAAACTACAATTCTATGGAAATAAAATGACAATTTAATTTAAGAATTGCAATTAAATCCATGACATCTCATGGTTTCCTATCTAAGCTTTGTTAAGAGAGCTCTTAGCCTTAATCTCTCTCAAGGACAATCCTAGAATGAGAAATTTAAAGATAAAATGCCTAAATCTAGCTCAATTCTCTCAAAGATGATACAAAATGGATTCAAATGCTCTCATAAAAGATCAAATATCTCAAATTTATCTCAAAATGATCAAGATATTGCTCAATTGCTATCAAATTGCCTATAATGAGGATGCTTTACATTTGAATTTTCTAGGATATGAAATGCATAGAAAATGGCTTGTATTTATAGCAAATTCCCAAGGGCAGGGGGTAGAGTGAATTGACCATGGATTAATCCTTGGTTGATTTTGATCCCACAAATGGTTTCAAATGGGGGGACCATTTAAATGGTTGTCCTCAAAGGGTGGGACAAGAAGACAAGATCCTCAATTCTCATTGGTTGATCAAATTGAGTTGAAAGAAATTAGGATTTATTTAATTCAATCAATTAATTAAATTAGCCATGTAAGGGTGAATGGGTTGGATTTGATTTTTTTATTTAAGACTATACAATTAATTGATTAAAATCAATTATATAATTTGATTGATCCCTTTTAGGATTGAATTTGATTGTTTGATTTCATAATTATTTAATCCTTTGATTTTAATTGATTTTGTCCAATTTAATTGATAAATGTCCATTTGAATGATTTTAATCTATTTTGATGCATTTTGATTGGATTTAGGGCAATTAGCTGAGATTTGCAGATTTGGATGATTAAGAGACATCTAGTCAATTTTAGGTGTCTACAGGTGGCAATCTCTCCAGATATCTTCTCCAAGACTTTGTTCTCAAATCTTGTCTCGAACCATTGCATCAATTTTTCATTGGCCTCAATATTTTCATCAGTCACTTTCTGCACAATGTGAACTAACTATTCTATTATTGGTGCTTGTTGTTTTTCATCTTCCATATCAAAAGCTTTAACAAAAATATTCTTTATGTCATGCAAAACTTGCTTCTTCCTTTGTTCCCTCTTCATTTCCTCTTGTTTATTATTCCTCTTCAATAGGTCTTGAAGGGTATGAATCTTCTCATATTTCAAAATCTCAGGATCCCATTTAGGAATCACAATTACTTCGTCTAATGTGACATTTAAGCTTGGTGACTTTTTCTTGTTTAACTTCCTCTTCTTGAGCTCTGGTGAGCAGGAATTCAGCTCAAGTTTTGTGATCTCTTTCCCTTTTCCAGTATGAATTTCAATCATTTCCTTCATCTGAGTCAAGATTTCCTGTGGATCATGTATACTTTCTATTTTGGTTCAAGTGGGAGAAGATGTTGCAGAGTGTGGTAGATCCACCAACACTCGTATAGCCTCTTGTTCTATAGGTTTATTTGCAATTTCTTCCATATTCTCTCCACTCTCTAAAACTATTTTTAAAACCTCTAAAATATGTGGATTAGTATTGATTACCTCATTTTCTCCTTCTATCTCTATCTCAGCCTCAGTTTTGTGAATGGGCAATTGTACACCCATTTCTGCTGGCTCATTCTGATCCTTGGCATCCACATTGTTGTTCTCTCCAACTGTAGTGTCAATGGGACTGTCCATTGTCAAATCTATAGTTTTCCCATCTCTTGTTTTCTCTTGTAGTTCTGTCTTAGTATTTGCTTGATCATTAGCAGTTTCTTCTTCCATTTCCTTCGTCTCTAAGGTGACTTCACCTTCCTCTTCGGCCTTCTTAGTGATTAACCCAAAGGTTTCCTTCCATATTATAGTGCTCTGTTGAACTACTCCTTCAATATTGCATAGGCTCTTTTTTTAGGAATAAACTTCCTTTGATATTGTTCAATGAATTTTTCTATTTGTTTCTTGGTTAGATCAGGGATAACCTTAGCTAGTGTTCCTTCCCTTATCGTTCTTTTGGTCATTAAAGCATACTGCCACTTTTGTGATAAAATATCATAAAGGTCTGTAGGAATAATATTTCCTATTTCTACAGGGGTCATCTTGTATGTACACATCATATCTAGCAATTCTTCTTGAATCTTGTGTTTGTTAGTTATGCTTTGCATCCCATACTTGATAAATTTAAATCATGCTAAACCAGCTGTACTCCTAATATTCTTGCATGCCTCATCAATATTGGTCAATGGTTTATGTGATGTTGTAGGTATGTTTCTAGGTTCATCAGTATCTTTCTTCTCCTAATATTCTTCATCACTCAGGATTAGTTTTCTCCTTGGTCTTTTCTCAAGTATGCTCGGCAGTGCCTTAGTTTGAACTTGTTTTCTCTTTCCTGAACTGCTCTCACCAGTATTCTTCTTTGTATACACCTTTGTTGACTTGGCTTGTGCTGAAATAGTTGATTCCCTTCTCCTAGGCTGGTTAGCAATAGGAGGGGTAGCCTTAGGTTTTTCTTGACTTGGTTTGGTTGCCTTGGCAACTTCTGGTTGTTTCCCTTTTCCTTTCACATTGATATCCTCTTCAGGTTCACTCTCTTCTTCTTCACTAGACATATCTTCTCCATGTCTTGTTGATAAACCTAAAGGTGCATCCTCTACTTCTTCATCACTCTCAATTCCAACCATCTTCTTTATATTTTTGACAATCTTCTTCCTTTTCCTCTCCATGGTGCTTGCCTTCAAATCCATAGAAATTTTGGATTTTTCTTCTTCATAGCTTTCAAAATGTTTTGCTACACTATCAATTTTCCTCTGCTAATAGAGCTATTATAGCTGTAGATGTCTCATCAGCATTCACTTCACAAGGTAATGGCCTTAACCATGATACCCTTGGCACTACTTCCTGCACATAGGTGAAATTTGTGTCTACTAGGAAACATGCATCCGCATAATGTTTCTCAACAAGTGATCTGGGAATTCTACTCCTCAATCTCATATTTTTCTTGAATTAAAAAAAATATGTTCCCATTACATTGTCAAAATTATCACCTAACTACTGAATAAATGCATTGATTTTTTGTGTGATAGGTCTATCTATTTTCCATACTATGTTCCCAAAAGTAGGCAATGTATTTTGTATGTAGAAAAATATACAAGTGAGTAGAGATCCAAACTTACATATTGAATTCTTTGCCTTTCTGATTGAAGCAAGGTTCTCAGCCAATTGCATCAGTTGAAGCTCAGCAAGGTCATAAGTATGATCCTTCTTCACAATCTTCCAAACTTGGTCAACTGCAATACAAGGGACACTATCTATTCAGCTCGACTGATAAAACTTATGAGAAATAACCCTAATCGCAACATCAAGCTCCAAATCTGTGATAGTAGAGATCATCATCCCTCTTTTGTTCCAAATGGCTCCAGTGAATTCTTCTATGTTTTCCTTACTCTGACATCTCATTGTCCTCTTTCCGTTAAGAATTGGATAACCAGTTACACGATGGATGATTTCCTTTGTAATCTTAACTAGTCCATTTTCCAGCCATATGTTCATATCATGTACATGACTCAGAAAAATCTTGATCCATTCCATTTAGAAATCCCTTGGAAAGTCTAGGGCACGAGTTAACCCTCTCTCAACTAAATTTTTGTGTCCATCTTTTAGGGCTCCGTCTTTGCACAATTTTATGAAAGATTCTCTTAGTTCGTGATTGCCAAATTCACTTATCTTGCACATATAACACAACCTAATATCATGGATCATGAGTACCTTAGGTGGAATCAATGATAGGGCTCTAGTTAAATCACTCTAGATGACACTCTTAGGAACTGCTTGGAAATTAGGAGGCACATAGGTGTCTCTCCTCACCAATTCAACATTTAGCAACTCCTTCTCCATACTCTTCACTACTGTGGAACAACTAGTGGGCATGATTTCAAATGAAATATGGTTTCAAAAGACAATGAATAGAATACCTCGACAAATGTCAAAATTCACACTTTTACTCAGGGTAGCTGACAACACCCTCTAGAATTCTTCAAAAGATCTTTGCAAAAATCAAGTTCGCCAATTGCTCTAACACTCTGTGAAATTTTCAATCGCAAGGTGAAAAATAAGTAATGAATGAATCATTCCTTTATAGGCTCCAAAGGTTAAAATTTAGGTTTGCAATGAATGTTTTGTCCATTGAGTGAGTGTCAAACAACTATCCTTGGCCAACTCACAAAACTCATCTATCTCTTGGTCGCAACCCATACTAGTTTGGCATACACTAGAGAACTCAGTCTCAGTGTACATTAACACTGTTTCTCGGCACCTATAGTGCATATTGACTTTCCTAGGTACATGTTTCAAAAAAATTTCCTGATGCATCTCAACATATGCAGATATGGACTTTTTCACTATATATTTTTGGAACTGATAAAAGATATGAGATATAAACATAGTTCCTTACATACCTTTCTTTCTTAATTAGTGATGGTGTGATCACCTGATCCACTAGATTGGGTGACCTCAGCTTCAGTAGCTTCACTGTTTCTCAGTTGTATTTTTCTTACCCATGTTTGATTCATCTGTGCTATAATCTCCTCAATAGTAGGAGTAGGTACCCTTGTCCTGCAATCCTTCCTAGTGTGACTAATTTTTAGACAATTATATCAAACTAGGCTTCCATTCATCCAACTCTTAGATTTTCCTCTAAAATGTGTCTTTATGAAATTTTCTGGAACATGTCCATACTCACCACAGTAATGACAACTATGTCATGTGTTGTAATCCCAATTGTAAGTGTTACCTTTCCTTGGTACTTTTGCTTGTGTCTTTGATGTCCATTTTTGTTTAGCATTAGATCTGCAATCTTGTGCTCTATGTCCAAATTTTTGACAATTGTAACAATACCCATTGAATCTAGGTGTGGGAGGTGCGTTATTTATCTTTGCCCAACATTCATGTTCTTTATGTCCAAACTTTTTACAGTTAAAGAAATAACCATTGAACTTAGGTTTAGGATTGGACTTACCATTCTTGCTTCAACAAATGTTTGCAGTGTGTCCTGGTTTTTCCATAGTGATGGCATACAAGCTTGTTGTTCTTTGTCTTTGTATTCCTCTTTTCACCAATCTTAGATGATTCTCCTTTCTCATTAGTGTTTGTTGTTCGATATGACCTAATCCAGACAAATATCTAGATCTCCTTGATGCTTCCATCAGATTTTCAAATTGAGTCAAAGCTTCCTTAGGTCTGTTCAATCTTTCATTCAGTTCTTTCTCAGATCTCAATACATCTTTCAATTGACTATTCTCGGATCTCATATTTACCATTTCCATATCTTTCCTACTGATCTCCTAATTTGCAAGTAGCAATTGATTCACCATGTCAACCTAATTATTTGTCATCATTTGTACTTCATGTGTCCTTTCATCAAGTCTGATAGTCATCATTCTTTTGTCTTCTTTAGCCATATCTTTGTCATCTTCAGCTTTTTTCTTTTGTTCTAGTATTCACATAGTCTTACTGTTTGCATTTCTTGTTCTCTTTTCAGGTTTCTGACTTCTTCACACAATGTGTTATTCCTTTCCAGGAGATCTAAAATTGTGGCATCACTCTCAGTAGAGTTTCCATTCTGAAATAGGCTTGTAGTGTCTTCTTCCTAATAATGAGTGTCATTCATTTGTTTGGCCAAATCTTTCCTAGATATCAAGGATTTTCTCAATTCTTGTCTTGTTGTCTCAAGCTGATGTAATGCTAACTAAATTTCAATCTTTTGACTCTCAATGACTTTACCCAATTTATAAATATCCATCTCAAGATCTGTACTTCCCAAGCTAATTAAAACCATTTGTAGGAGAACTGAGCTCTGATACCAATTTTTGGAAATACAACATGGGAAAGCAAGATGCTGAGAGGGGGGGCTGAATCAGATCTTCAACTTTTATCTCTTAAACAAATTGATCCACAATTATACATAAATGTAATTGATCTATCATCTAGTAGCATTCATGACAGTAAATAAATAACATAAGACACAAAATTTTAGTAACCCAGAAACCCAATAAGGTAAAATTGGGGTGGGGCTGACACCCACAATATCTTCACTACTGTAGCAATAAAGTGTGCCTATTAGGGCTACAAGATTTTATCATAATATGTAATCTACCTAGTTAAAGGTCTGCCCGGTTATGAGCTATAGATCATTATAATCTACCTTGTAAAATGATTTAAACTTACAACAAAGTAAGCACTTGGCTAAGATATTTAGAAAGGTCTGTTAGAACCACTCTGTTAAGAGATTTCACCTGATACACTTGTTAGAATGTTTCAAGATCTGATCCTTTGATATGCACTTTGATGCTGATAACAGATCTCTTCCTTTCAAAACCTTCTCTGATCTAATAATTTGATATATCTTTACTTTGTTGCTCACTGTAATTTCACTTTGCTAGATCTATGCTTCCTCTATCAAAAAAACCCTTCGCACATCTCTCATGTACACACACCTTCTCTCTCTATGTACTCTCTTAATTAGGGTAAGAAGCAATCTTCATATACTTTATGGATCTTGCAATTAGATCTAGATCAATGATCAGGATCAAATTCTTATGCCACTTAGGCAACCCAATTTTCTGGTTGGCTCCATGCCATGTAGTGGGATCAAATAATTAAATGCATAATTATCTCATTGAAAATATTAAATGCTTAGATAAGTCAGCCCAAAACAGTTTACCTCAAAATTAGTGTCAATCCTAACATACATAACAAAAATGTCTTGCTCAAAAAAAAAAGACTTTGGCACTCGGCATGGATTGAACTTGGTAACCATGTGACTCGGAAACTATTATCTGCTCAGCAACGGCTGTGCCGAATAGCTCGGCCTATACTGGATAGCTCGGCAATAGTGATGACTGACTAAAACGGCCTAGATAAATGACTAAGTGTGGGACACTAATGATCAACAAAACTTAGAGATCAACATTTATGCCTATTTTCCACCCATTTTAGTGTGTGTTCATTATTACATGCATCATAGAACTTTGTTATGCATTTCATTAATAAATATTTAAATTTAATTCATCTCTTAAATATTTCATCCATTGAATTAATAATAAATTTAAATTATGAGTCTTTTATTAATTAAATGTCATCAAATCTCTATGAGGGCCCTTAATTATGTGTGTGCCCCTTTAATTATTTTCCATTTTCAACAATCATTTGTATAGATAAGCCCTATTATCATGTGTGGCCTATTTTCCATGTTTATGCTTATTAAACCTCAATTTCATGTGCACTTTCAGAATTTCAATATCCCAATGGACTCCCAAATTTGAGACTAAAATTTTTGGTATAGGGCGAGTCAATGGGTATAGGGAAGGTCTAACTCACTATGTACCCCATAGCTTGTTCCCAAATTCAAATTAGAGATTTTTCTAGGATTTTAGTTGGATCCATGATCCCAATCGACTGCTCTGAATTAGCTAGGTGAGGTATAAATGTAATGATACCTCTCTCACTTTGGTAATCACAAGAAATAATTCAAAATCCAATCCTATCTTATTGATTCAAGTCCAAGCATTCATGCATTCAAGCAATCACATATTCATTCAAGGAGAAATAAAGCATATCAAGTAACCAAGGCTTTTCATCCTTCATTTTTGGCAAGAATTCAACAATCATTGTGCAAGCATGTATTTTGTGATGTCCTTTTAGGTATTTTTGGAGTCATGTTATTGCATCAACACTTGTGATCTCATTTCAACAAGCATTTACATCATCAAGGTATAAGACCTTTTATCTCTCTTATCAATCCTATACTACTAACAACATGCATCCTTTCCATTTAAAACATTTTCAAGTCAATTTCAAATTTGATACCTAAACAAGGGTTTGACCAAGGAAAACTACTTTACCCTAACCTAGTTCTCATTTTCTGTATGTAGGTGACAGGTGCTGCAAGTGCAAAGACAATTACAAAAAAGTCTAATAGAGAACTATAGTCAACTAAATTTTCACTTGATTTTAGCTGGTATTAGGTGAGTCATACTGTCCCCCTACCTCCTACTCACCCCTGACCCTCAAAGGCACCCCATACCTATTATTCAAAACTACAATTATGATCACAAGTTATTCTTTATATTGGTCTTTCTGATCTATTTGCAAATTTGGATTTACTATTCATATATATTTGCGTGCTTTAAACCCTTATTTATTTTTCCATCCTTGTATTCTTCTCATCCATATTTTGTATAGTCACTTTGCAACTCCATAGTGAAGGATCAATGCATCCACCTTATGCTTGAGCCTCCTCAAGCTTAGTGTATTATCTTCCTTCCAATGTAAGTAGGGAGATAGGCCCAAGCTTCCTAGTTTTTTTATGCATTCTAGTGAAACCTATTTTATACCTTACAATATATCTTGATCACTCTATCTCACCATATATATCTCTATGTATCACTATTTCTCTCTCTCTCCCTCTATATTTATCTATCTATTCCCATAGATTTATCTCTCTATCTCCCCGTGTCTCTATCTTTATGTCTCTCTTCTTATCTATGTCCCTCTTTCTATTTATCTTCCTCTCTTTTATCTCTATCTCTATCTCTATACTCCTCTCTTATATTCTATCTATAGAGATATATTCACCTCTCCCTCTATATATCTATCACTTTCATCTCCATTTATCCCCATCTCATCTCTTTTTTATGTCTTCCTCTCCTTCTCTTTATATCCATCTCCTTCTCCATATTAGTACCCCACTCTCTCCAAATTTTCCTCTCTCTCTCTCTCTCTCTCTCTCTCTCTCTCTCTCTCTCTCTCTCTATATATATATATATATATATATATATATATATATGTATATCTCTCTCTCTCTCTCTCTATTGTTAATGAAGCCTAACTATCTTCCTAATTTAGGGGTTTTTTTTAATCATATTTGAATCTGTGTAAGTGGGCAAATAGCTGAATTCATCAATCTATCACTTTTCCATTAAAACTATTCTTGCAAAAACAATAGTATTTGTTGAATGACCAACCAATTCATGTCATGTGATGCAAAAATATATGCAAAGAATAGAACAAAAAAAATAGCCTTCCACATCTCTTTGACATACCCAATACACACTAAAGTGTGATTGCTAGTGAACAGCCCCACAATAGGTAATAATAGTCATGCCAAAGCTTCTGCTAGGAATAGTGTATTCAAAATAAGGATTAATTTTCCTGTCATGAAGTGCATCTAAATTTTCAACGCAAGGATGTATACTTGAAATGGGACAGCACAATTTGTGCACTAAGTCTCTTAAAGAGTCATATCACTTATGTTGCAGGAAGGAAAAATACATGAAAGAGACCTACACTATTTCTACGGGAAAGTAAACACACATGAAATTAATGGTGAAAACTGCAAACTTAACTTAAACCTATTCTATCAACCCAAATAATTTACTATAATTATCCTTGCAAGTTTTACGGGAACATACATAAGTTATAATGTTGTAGGAATGAAATAGTAAACTCTACTTAAAATGTTATAAATGTTGAAAGCAACTCTAACCTAGTCTGTAAAAACTTTTGTAAAGGTTTCGGGTACTTGTAAAACATGTTTTTACTTAATCAGAACTCTAACCTATTCTAATCTAATCCACATCCAAAGTGGGCCCCCTTGGTTGGATTCTGCTAACTACTAACACAGAATGTAAATCAAAATCACTCCATTATATTTTCAGAAACTAATTACATCATAATGAAAATAATGCACGGAACTAGAAAGAGTAACTTTGCAATGCAAATGCAACAACAATATATTTTCCAACTAACTACAAACTAACAATCAAATTCCTTTATATAGAGGATTGATGTTTATTCAAAGCATATAGATAAGGTTTGATTAAATCATGCCATAGAGTAGGGAGAATGTAACATCCCATGATAGAATGTAATAAATTATGGATAACCAATTCAACAAGATATTGATCACTGAGAGAAAATATAGCAGAGTTATGTTCATATATTCCCTTAGATGATGGCTCCTCCAATGTAGCAGGCATGTCTCACGGTGCCATAATATTTCTCCCCGTTATAGCTGGGACTTCAATGTTGTCTATCCACTCTCAAGCCGATCTTTTTTCTTGGTAGGTAAGTAGCATATGCGGATATATCATCAAGTCAACTAGTCAACTCAATCCAAATATTAGAACACACATTCAAATAGTTATGTGAAATACAATGATAGATATATAATGTTTAGAAAAATATGCCACTACTAGCTACTCATAGGCTTGGTGGTTCTAATTGTACTTATAGCATGATCACAAGTTCAAATACTAAAAGGTTCACAAATGTCTTGGTAATGTTTTAAACAAAGTATATAAAAATTAACATAAAACAGAGACAAATTATTGTCCCATCATCTGCCCCCTGCAAGTAAAATTCTTGTCCTAAAGAATTACATTTCATTGCAATTCCTCTGAACTCCCCAACCTTTGTCTTTCCTCTCCTTCTACTCTTAAAGGTATAGTAGAACCCTCTGGTTTTATCCCAGAAGTCCATCTTGTAATCCTCCTACAGTTGATCTAAGTTTTTAGCATTGATGTCGTAAAGAGTCCATAGAAGCACAAGTGGATAAATTATAAGGGGACACCAGAGCTCATGCCTGATCTATCTACCTAGTTGGATATATTTTGGTACCCTGTGAATTGCTTCCTCAATATTAATAGGACTGTGTGGCTCTAATTTCTTGAATACTTCTAGCAGTCTATTCCATCTGTTTCTGGCACCAGCCAGGGCTCTCTGAAAAAAAAATTAGTACATCCCTTGATATTATGCATAAACCTCTTCCCTAATATTAAAAATCTTCTTCTTAGTCTCTTAGTTTATGCTTCCATGGGTGAGGTTGAACCAATCTCTTAGTAGCACATCGAGCTTACTGCTTTTAGCCCTTAAAGGTAGTGGTTCTATCTTTTCCTGGTCCCTGTAGTTTTCTAATTGTCTTTCATAATTTGCTTCATTATGCATCTATGACATTAATGCCCTCATATGTATATCCTCAGTATAAAGCAAAGGATTCCACTCAGTCTCCTTGGGAATAATGAAGTTGTCCAGGTATAACTCACAAAGCAGGTTTTGTTGCCAGGAAGGAAGGGTTTGGTATAGACCATAGAATTCCTGGGTTGTTTTGAACTCAGAAACTATGTTCTTTAAGGTCATCATCAACTGAAATAATAGGAACTATTCTTTTAAAAAAATATAATACACCTTGGGAGGAGGCCTACAAGTGATAATTTGATCAGCCAAATTCAAGGCATGATCCATTCTCTATTTTCACCTTGCCAATTTCTCCTTTAGGTCTTCTATTTCCTCATTTTGGTCATTTATCACTCTTTGCATTTTCTTCTTTTCTTCCTTCTATAAGGTTATTTTAAGAACAAATTTATTGTACAGGCCAAAGAGAAGGGATTGCAAACTAGGTGGGCCACACTCTTCTAACTGACTTTTCTCTCTCATCTTCTCTCTACATGCCTGCTCTAAATAGTTGGTGAACCAAGTCCTTCGATAAGGCACTAGGGAATTTTCTGAGTGGGCTAACTATTGAGGCATTTGAAATTCTTCCTCATTTCTTCCTTGAACATTCTGATGACACTCTTTAAGGTCATTCTGACATATGGTAGGCTCATCATCACATTTCTCATTTAAATTTTGAGAAAGGTTTGGGCTTTCAAGTCAAGTTGGCGAATTATCTAGAATATATTGTAGATGGGGTTCTACAATAGCTTGTTCTAGAGGAATAGATTAACACTCTGGGGATACTTGAGGAATTTTTCCTCTCCTTTGAGGAATTATCCATACATGGTTCTCTGCAACCTCCATAGCCTTCTTTTTACTAGCTTTATTCAGTCGCTCTACTGCAGGAGTAGTTGTTGTAGGAGCCAATTTCCTTTTGAAGCTATGGGATTTATGGTTCAACTGTAGGAATAGAAGTTCCTTCACCTAATTTTCATTTTCCTCTCTTCTGAGAAGAGGTAGGGGAATTTCTCTCAAGAGAAGGTGAAGGTCTATTTTCTTCAAGTTTTTTGGGATCCCCTTCTTGGGTGGTTGTTTAAACAGCTGGCTCAGAGGGTGTTGCATTATCATTGCTGGGTTGCTCAATAGGGTCAACCTGGGGTTGCAAGGTTTTAAACTGAACAAATTCTGACCATGCCAAGGGAGAGACTTCCCTAAAGGATTTTTCAACTAATAGTTTAATTAGGGCATGGTGGGGGATAGAATTTGCATTCCCCTTTTGGGTCTCCTCAAAACTAATACTTAGCATGTTATACAAGAAATAAGGAACATTTATTGGAATACTATGCCTTACATAGCTAAGTAACTTGAAATTATGTGCATATAAATTTGAAAATCTTGCCTCATAGGTTAGGTACCTTATAATGTGTGTTCCTAGCTCGTTGAATGGCAGAGGGAGCGACATGTGTTTGCATCCTTTCTTTTTTATCTCCAATGGAGGGTCTATAGGAAGAGTAAATTGGGCTCAAGCTAACCTAGCGTCATGCTCATTGGGATAATTCTCCCCAATTGCTAGCAATCTAGTTACTTCTGTTATGCATTCCTCTATTGCAGCAATCCTTAAACCCCATATGGTTGTCTTTCCCTCTTAGAATGTACTCATAAATTATGTTGCTACCTCATCATCAAATTATGTTAGTTGTGAGAAATACCCCAGCCAACCACACACATTGAACCTCCAAACTGCTTCAATATCTGTGAGCATAGCACCATGAACCATGGGCTCATGCCATTGTAGCTTCCCTCCCATTTGTTCTAAATATTTTCCTTCAAATTGCTGATGTATCTTGTCAATCTCTCAATTTATTCTGCTTTGCAATTTTTGAATACCTTATTCCCTTTTGAATCACCCTGAATTAAGTTTTCAAACTGCACTTCTTGAAACTACGGATTTTTCTCTTGCAATCTTTCTATTGTATTTGAAATAAACAATAATAATGGTGTTTTTATAGAAGAAATTATAACTCTAACTGCAAGTTTAAGTGCAGGTTACCTCATAGTTTAATTATGTCCTTTTAGGTCACATCAAGTCTAAAAATCTGGGATAATTCAGAAATTATAGTATGACACTTGTGCGAGAAAGTAAAGGGACTTAATGAGACAATGAAATTGTATAGATTTGAGTTGACAAGTAATCTTACGAGAAGTGAGAGGGACAACTAGAAATGACATGAATACTTAATACACTTCCCTGCCCACTACGAAATTAAGACAAATGTCCACACTTATCACACTTGGCACGAGGTGAGGAATTGTCTTAGTGCCTTAATCATAGATTTATTGCAGTACTAGATATAATTACCAAAATCTATGTGCTAAAATTGGAAATAAATTTGAAAAGTTGTACAGGTTATTCAATTACTGCATGCATGAAAAAGGTGGGGAGAGTGGAACAAGTGCGACAGATGCATGTGTCAGTTGATATGGCTCTTATTTGAAACATAGAAATATAGAAAGAGGTGATGATGTGGAGGATGGGTGGGTGGAAGGTAGAGAAGCGAAATGGTTTGAAAATAAGAATATAGAATGTAAATGGAGAATGGAACTTTATTTGAAAATGAATTTTTTATTATGAACATAACGAAGGAATGTTATGTTGAATCTAGAGGAAGAAGGTTTTCATGCTCTGCTGCAGGAAGTTTTACTTGTTTCTTGTTTGGATTTGTATGTCTAAATTGTTGCAGGAAGTCTTCTTTGGTCTGGGGTTGATGATACAGAAAAAGTTGATGCTTGTTGACCAATAGCTTGAAATTTACTAGGTCAATAGTTGTCAACTGGACTACTCCATTGGTGAAGACATTGTCTATTTCATATGGTCCCAGCCATCTTTTTTGTAGCTTGCCTGGTATTTCTTAGAATCTGGAATCATACAGTAATGCCCAATCACCTACTTGAAACTCTTTGTTCTTAATATGGGAGTCATGCCACTTCTTCCTCTATTTTTGTACTATCTCAGTACGCTCCAATGCAGATTTTTGTATTTCATCCAAGAATTTGAGATGTAGCAGTCTTTCTCTCTGTGTTGCAAGAAGGTCAATATTTAACCCCACAGTAGTACACGATGTTTTATGCTCAAACTCAATTGGTAACATTGTTGCTTTCCCATATAGTAATTCAAATGGAGTGAACCCTGTGGTTTTCTTCCATGTTGTTCAGTATACCTAGACTGCTTCTAAGAGTAGGCTACTCCAGTCACAGTAGTGCAGATGAATTTTTTTTGTTAGAATGGCTTCAATCTCTCTATTAATAACCTGCACTTGACCATTGGCTTCAGGATGATAGGGACTAGAATTCCAGTGTCTGATATTTTATTCCTTCATGAGTTCTATGATCAGGTTGGATGTGAATTGTGCTCCTTGATTAGTTACAAGCTCTCTTGGTACACCATAACGGGTGAAGATTTCCTCATACAGAAACTCTTCTACCTTATGATCACGTGCATGCTTCATGGCCTTTACTTCCACCCATTTGGTTAGATAATCAGTGCATACCAAAATGTAGGACTTTCCTTTAGATGGAGAGTCTATAGGACCAATGAAATCCATGCCCCACTTATCAAATGGTGTGACAACCACTTGTGGATGTAAAGGCTTTTTATTTTATTTTTTTGGATGGCCCATCCTCTAGAATTTATCACATTTTCTTGTATAATTAGTTGCATCTTTGTGAAGTGTGATCCAGTAATAACTTGTTGTTAAGATCTTCAGAGTTGTCCTCTTAGCTATAAAGTGTCCTCCACATGGCTCATCATGACAAGCATGGAGGATATCATATGTTTCATATTCACCAGGGATAACTTTAAGAAACCCCCTCCTAGGAAAAAGTGTAAAATCCTGGCGAATCATACATTAATTTAGGGGAAAAAATTTCTTGATGATGGCGAATTATTTCTCCAAATTAGGAAAATAATATAAAGGCAAAGGCAAATTTTTCCCTACCGAATGAAAATTCCATAAAATCCTGGCGAATAATACATTAATGTGGGGGAAAATATATATTGTATGAGGCGAATGATTTTCTTTTGAATTAAAAATTTATAATTTAATG
The DNA here is from genome assembly GCA_018584345.1 of Thuja plicata. Classification (NCBI taxonomy): domain Eukaryota; kingdom Viridiplantae; phylum Streptophyta; class Pinopsida; order Cupressales; family Cupressaceae; genus Thuja; species Thuja plicata. The sequence continues at coordinate 115,204 of MU227149.1, read as the reverse complement.
TGGGGGAAAATATATATTGTATGAGGTGAATGATTTTCTTTTGAATTAAAAATTTATAATATATGAGGCAAATGATTTTTTTTTAAGGGAAAAAAATTAAATGTATTGGTGAATTTTATCTACCGTTTGAAAATTTATTTATTTATTGGCTAATTTTTTGTTAATTATGGGAAAAATAAATATTTTATTGACGATTTTCAAAGGATGTGACGATTTTCAAAGGATGGGACTTGTCATGTTGGCCAATGTCAAATGGAAATTTATTAGAGATGTAACATTGTAATTAATATCTTATAGGGGAACAGTCAGAGACACCCTCTTCTGAGATAGATAATATTGTTCAACAACTAATGTTTCATGACCAACCGATTACCATAAACAATATGCAAGCTGCACTCAGCAAGCAAGTTATGGATGACCTTAAAGAAAAGAAGGTATCGAAGCAGATGATCACAAATTTGGCCACCAAAATGATTTATGAAAATTTAGAAGAAAAAGGAGTTTTATTTGAAGTTGAGCAAGACAATCAAGACAAACAAGAGTCAACCAAAAATCAAAATCAGCAAAAGTTAAGCAAAAATCAAGAACAAAGGAATGAAATCCTGATAGGATTGGCAAGGGGAGTAGAGAAGGTTTATGATATAAAATATATTCATGCAGTACAAGGAATTAAAGTTAATTCAGAGAAGATTCTCACACTTATACAAGATAATGCTCAACTTATTTATAAAGAGGATAGAAGCGTGGTATCAACAGAGTCCCAAAGATGCTTTACAAAAATCTATGATTTTAAAAAGGATAATCAAGTGGACTTTGAAATCGACCAGGATCTCTTATATGACCTAGATATGGATAAGAATGTTCAAGACAATAGGTCAGATGAAGTTGAGGTATTTGAATTAGATAGTGAAGACTCCAAGCAGATAAGGGAATGGGTGTGGATTAATAGTGCTATGGAACTAGAGCAGGACAGAAATCAGGATGATCAGCAGCGTGGTGAGAAGGATATGCATAGTAAAGTGGAAATACTTAATTGATTGAATATGACCATAATATATATTATAAATTGAACATGCCCCTAATCAAAAACTACAGGATAAGCTAATGCCCAAGAAGAGGGGATGAAAGCCAAAGGGCACAAAAATTAAAGAAGAAATTGCAGCACGTATCCAATCAACATTGGATGGAAAATTTACTTCTGCTAAAAGATTAACGAGGAGAACTAGGGGTTCTCCTTGTCAGTAATGAAGATTGCTTCATGGAATGTCAGAGGATTTAATGCCTTTGAAAAAATATGCAGAATTAAGAAAGATTTTGATTCTATGCAAGTAGATATTATTTTACTTCAAGAAACTAAGATGTCTCATGAAACTTACAAATTAACAATTGGGAAATGGTCAAACTGGAAATGAGCACACAGACTAGGGAATGGTTCTTTAGGGGGCATTGTAGTATTATGGGATCTCAAATCTGTGCAAGGGCAAATTTTAAATTAGAGTGATAATTGGCAACTACTTAAAATGAATGTTTTTTATACATATTTTATATTGTTTAATGTTTATGGCCACACGACATCATTGGACAAATAGACAATATGGTTGGATCTGAACCACATGATTCAACTTCAAAATGATTAGCACATAATATTGGGTGGTGATTTTATTGCTATTTTGAAAATTTCATAAAAATAGTGGGAATTTGCCCTCCGCTGAAAACTATTCAAGATTTCTCCAACTTTGTAGCAGACAACAATCTAATGGATGTAGAGCCTACTAATGATTCATTTACCTAGACAAATAAGCAAGCTAATTTTGCACAGATAGAAGTCATAATGGACATATTTCTTATATCTCAATATTGGAAGTTAACAAATATCACTCTCCACTCTGAAATTATTCCTCGACCAAGTTCAGACCATTTCCCCATTTATATGCGACTTGGAATCTCATTGATGAATCAGGGGTTATAGAAAAAACCATCCTTTAAATTTGAAAGGATGTGGCTTTGTCATCCAACTTTCCTCCTCTTATTAGACAATGGTGGGCCAGTGCACCTTACAATAATGGTACTAAAATGCATCAATTCATGGCTAAATTGAAGTACACCAAGATGCAGATTAAAAGATGGAATGAAGTGGTGCTCAAAAATATTTTCAAAGAGAAAGTGACTGTTAAACAATAATTGGAAACCATTCTTGATAAAATCATTAAACAAGATATGCATAAGGACACTTATGATAGTCAAAAAAACCTTATAGTTAGAATGGGAGGAATTGTGCAGTAGAGAAGAGGAATATTGGAGACAAAAATTGTGGGAACTATGGTTGAGAGAGGGAGATAAAAATACAAAATACTTTCATGCTTCAGAAAATAGAAAGCAACAGCAAACCAGATATTTTCCATTAATAATGTAGACAATGGTAACCCGATATCGGATGCTCAAGGTATAATTGAGGAAGGAATAAGGTTCTACAAAAATCTGCTAGCTCCACCTAATCTTCCCAGACCATTGGATCCTCATCTTCTCAAATTTCTTGATGTTATTCCTACAATAGTGACAGAATCTGATAACTTGGGATTAATGGCTCCTTTTACAATTCAGGAACTCAGGAAGGTAGTCTTCTCATTACCACCAAATAAAGTGCTTGGTCCATATAGATTTATAGCATTGTTCTTTCAAGCTTGGTGGTATTTTATTGGCTGGGATTTGCTAGGTGTTATAGAAGAGTCCAGGAAAAGTAAACCTATGCTTAAATACTTCAATACTACTAATATAGCTATCATACCTAAAACAAAGTCACCCAAATCTTTTGCATAATTTTGCCCAATCTCTCTATGCAATACTATTTACAAGATAATTACAAAGGCAATATACTTGAGATTGCACTATCTAATCCCAATTCTTGTATCACAGCCACAAGGAGGATTTTTCCCTAGTTAGGAAACAATGGAAGGGGCATTAGTGACTCATTAAACCCTTCATTCAATAAATTATAATAAATCTTCAAACTTTTTCATTATAGTAGACATGATGAAGGCATATGATAGAGTATGTTGGAGCTTTTTATTTAAAGTATTATGTAAATTTGGATTTGCGAAAGAGTGGTGCAAATGGGTTAAAGCCTGTATTTTGGGTGTATGGCTTTCAGTATTGATTATTGGGGTGTCGGCGGGATTCTTTTCATCAACACAAGGGATTTGACAAGGTGATCCTTTGTCACTGGTTCTCTTCATTCTTATGGCTGAGACTTTTAGCAAACATATTCAAAAACAACATGCACTAGTTTATTGGCAAGGAGCAAAAATTGGGGTGACAGATATTTCATTTACGCATTGCCTATTTGCAGATGATACATTGCTCTTTGGAACATCCAATGTTAATGAAGCTAGAAAAATTAAACAAACTCTAGACTTGTACACTTCTTCCTCAGGCCAAAAGTTGAATCCCCATAAATCAAAAATTTATTTGTTCAACACCAATCAGATTATCTCCAATAGGATTGTCAATATCCTAGGATTCTCAGTTGATTTCCTACCATTTGTATATCTTGGCATTCTTTTTTTCATAGGGGAAAACAAATCAAGCTACTGGATGCCCATCATTGAATGAATCAAATCAAGAATAGTGGCCTGGAAAGCAAGGTGGTTATCATTATCAGGCAGAATTCTACTTATAAAAATAGTGTTGTCAACTATTACTAATTACTATTTATCAGTTCTAAAAGCACCTACATTAGTGATTCAGACAATTAAGAAGTTATTGAGAGAATTATTATGGAGTGGAAATATGAATGGGGGGAAAATCTTGTTAGTCTCTCTTTATAACATGGCACATGTCAAAAACTAGGAGGAGCTAGATTTCATGACTTGCAAAAATGAAATCAAGATTTTGGGGGTAAATTAGTATGGCAAATGTACACCAAACCACAGTATATTTGGTGTCAAATTATGCAAAAGAAGTATCTAGACAACAACAATCCATCAAGAATATTTTCCATATTAGATCCCCCTAAAGGATCGGTCATTTGGGAATTCACGATGTCCTCAAGAGAGATAGTAGATAAGTATATTTCTTGGGAAGAAATAATGGTGAACAAGTTAAGTTTTGGAGGGACTCGTGGAATGGTGCATCCCCCTTGCACAAATTAGAAGCAATAGATGACATTATCTCATCCATGGAAAATATCAAGGGTTATTACTTAGTGGATTATGTTTTAGCAATATGCGTGTTCTCTAGGGAAGTAATTTGGAAAGACCCAAGAGAACTGCCCCTCTCCCCCCAAGAGAGAATGTGACTGGAAAAAATCTTGTCAGAAAAAGTGGTCTATTTGTCAGGATTGGAGGAAAAACTATTTTGGGCACCGGGAAAAGATGGAAAATACTCTATTAAAGAAGGATACAAAATTATTAAGTAGAAGGAGGCTAATTTAGCACCTTCTCATGCCTTCTCATTCTGTAGGAGTCATGTTACCCTCCCTAAGGCTGGATGCTTTGCTTGGATTGCATTGAATAAGAGGGCACTAATGAGTGCTCGGTTACATAAATATCAAATTTCACAACCTTTTAATTATAGGATGTGTGGTCTAGTGCATGAAGATGTGGATCCCTTATTTTAATAGTGTATTTTTGCATAGCAATGTTGGTGGTTTGTACTTGGAAAATTGCATTACTTCACTCCTCTCCCCAATAAACAATGGGATCTATTTCAGTCATGGCCATAATTTTACACAAACTCCTTATTCTACATGTATCATCTTAAAATGGAAGCAATTCCATGTTAAGAATGTTTATCCCTCCTTAGCGGATGTTTTAACCACCATCATATTTGCCCCTCATTTCTACATCATCTTCTTCTTCTGTGCCTATTTAGGACCTTGATTGGGCCTTTTCGGGCACCTTCTATCCCACCTAGCACATTTTCTAGGGGTTCTGACCCCCTGGGTCAAGGTTGACCTTGACCTTGACCTAGGTCAGGGTCAACCTCAACCTTGACCTATTTCAAGGTCAACCTCGACCTTGACCTAGTTCCCCCTTTCAAATCTAGAATTCTGTCGACTGCCGGAGGTCATCAAAAATTCATTTTCCCGCTTCTAGGTCGGTTGTTTCGAGGTCCAAAGTGATGATTCCTAAATTATATTTAATATAGGTCCTCTTCTAAGGGAATGGGTCTAATTGGAATCAGATTCTCCTATGTTGGACTCTCTAGAAGATTGTGACCTAGTTTCATATAAAAGGAAGCTTTCTCCTCTCATTTTCTCTAACCATCAAGCATAAGACGTAAGAGGCAATTCTAATTCTCTCCAAGTGAAATCAAGAAAAAAGTCCAAGCAGCCATTGTTCTACATGTTTCCAATCTTTCAAGGTGTTCAAGTCTTCCTCTCAAGCATTCAATTTCTCCATTGAAGATCAAGGATTCAAGCTTTCAAGACTTTGAAGGGATTTGGTTCAAACATTCAAGATTCATCATTCAAACCCTAGATCTAGCCATCATGGTGGTGTGATCTTCCTTCAAGATCCTTTGTCCATCCTCAAGACTCATTCATTCTTCCTTCAAGGTACATTCCAAGCATACAATCATGGACATTTATGGTTTCTATTGAGTCCAAGCTTTCATATTTACATACTTGCTTACATTTGCATTACATTGGCAATACCTATTCAATATCATAGCTTCACTCTTAGATTCAATTCTACTACTTTCTAGCATTCTATACTTTATTGATTTCAAGGTTAATTCCTAAATCATGGTTTGACTAAGGCAAACCCCTTCCCCCCAACAAACAAACCTCTTTTTCTTGTAGGTACAGGTTTAGGACTGCATATTTGAGGGCAAATCTAGATACCCTTTTCGGCCAACTTTTGGGATTCGTGAACAGATTTTCTGTTAGACCTGTGCAGGTCAAGGTCAAGATTATTGGGTCAGGGGTGACATTTGTGGGTCAAGGTTGACCTTTTTCTCAAGACGGTGTCGGATCAGAAAAATATTTTTGGGTTTTGTCCATCTCTGCATTTATATTCTGGATCAGGCTTCGAATTTTCCAGAAACAGGCTATAGACCGCAGAAAACAGCATTCTTTGGATCTGAAATACTTTAAGGTTGGTACATTTCTCCTATCCATTTAAATTCAAATCCTTAATCATTATAAATCTATCACACATTTACATTCATTCACACACATTTTAAGAGGGAAACCTAGGATCTCCTCCTTTATTCTTATTTCCAATAGATTGATTCATTTATGCATTGATCCTTTTTGGGTTGATCAATTTGGATCCTTCCTTTGTGCATTTGATAATAAAGGGGAATGTCTTATTTATCCATCCACTCTAAACATTAAATGTAAGGTGATAAGTGATTTGAGTATCAAAACACTCTTATTCTATTAACATCATTTTTCTTCTTTACATTTTGGCAAACCCACGATAGACAACTCTTTCTCTTTGGTGTTAGATTTATATTTAATATTAAATCTTGCATGCATAGAGAAGTAAGTTTTCTTTTATAATCTTTCATTTATATTCCAAAAATACATTAAAAAAAATATAAATTTTCTCTAAAAACACAAAAACAATTACATACTTGTAATTTTATTGTGTGTTCAACATGTATGACTCTTTTTTTTAACACTTTGATGAAAATTTCATTGTACAAGAGAATAGATCCCTCAATGAGGTACATGGAAGTGAGGATTAAAATGGTTTGGATAAGATCTCCATTGATCCTATTCCTATTTTATCCTCCTCTACAACCTCTTCAATTGACCTTTACCATAGAGTGTGTGCATGGTTACCTTCATGTTCCACTATTTACAACATTGATACACCTAGAAAGACTTCATTTAGTGTGTGT
>MU227149.1:86421-106728 GCA_018584345.1 Thuja plicata | reverse complement strand
ATCTACTTTCCTTAGCTTAGTGGCATTTTTTTATCATATAACATTATTTCCTTATAAAGATGTATGTTTTTTACTATGGATACCCTCTTATATGGGAGGTGATTGTCCTAGGTCATCACCTCTTCTTCATTTTGAAAACTATTCTTTTGATAACCTCTTGCCTTTGCTTTGGGTTATAGTTTGACTCCTTCATTCTGAGATTCCTATTCCTCTTCATTACAGGGGGATAGATGATTGAATCTTTGGTCCCTCTTTTCTTTAGAAGATGACATTTTATCCTAATCACTCCTCTATGGTGGGGGTCTTGATTATAAGATCTATTCCTCTTTGAGGATCCTTTTTCCATGTGCGACATATCCATTTCATGATTATCTATGATCTTAGACACAAGGGTCAATACTCTTTGCTAAGGATATATTGTACATTGTTGTTAAACTGGATATCTCCTTACCTTGTGAAGTAGGTATCCTCTTTTCACTTCCTTATTCTGCCTAGTGGGTAGTCATTATAGGGAGGGGGGCATATATAGGGTCTCCCTTGTACTATATTTTACATTAGTTTACATTTTACAACATGATAAATCCTTGGAAGGTAACGCACATAAGTTACTAAATCCTGAAGGGACACACATTTTTACTTTTATTTTCTCTAAATCCTCAGAAGGTAACGCACATAAGTTGCTAAATCCTCAAAAAGATACACACCCTTTTCAATTTTTCAATATGCTAAATCCTTGGAAGGTAACACACATAAGTTTCTAAATCCTGAAAAGACACGCATTTTATATTCATAGTGATACAAGAATGTAGATCTAAGGATATTCTCAAAAGTCGTCAGAAGATACATTACAAGTAAAAGCACAGTTTATGAATGAACCTATTGGGTTCTCCCTCCTTGGTGATTCATATTAATGTGGGCATCTTACTGGGTGAGGTAATCACTTTCTCTTTTCTCTCTTTCACTTTCATGCTAGAAGGATTAGATCATGAAGTTATGTTATCTATAGTGTTTCTCTTGTCTTACTTATGTAATCATGTATGTTTCTATGATTGATTTATCTTTATTTTTCATATCTTTTATGTATGTATTTTGAGTTAGAAACCTTGGTCTAGGGGATCATGTCCTTGACTTAGTGATGTTCCACCTCATTGTGATCCACTTGTCTTTCTTCTAACTTTACCGCAAGCATAATCGATTTCCATACTTCCGCTAAAGTGGGGGCTTAATGTATCATCTTAAAATGGAAGCAATTCCATGTTAAGAAAATTTATCCCTCCTTAGGGAATATTTTTTACCACCATCATACTATCCCCTAATTTCTGCATCATCTCCTGCTTCTGTGCCTATTTAGGACCCTGATTGGGCCTCTCTGGGGACCTTATATCCCACCTGGCACATTTTCCAGGGGTTTTGACCCCCTGGGTCAAGGTTGACCTCAACCTTGACCTAGGTTAGGGTTTACCTTGACCTTTACCTAGGTTAGGGTTTACCTCAACCTTGACCTAGGCCCCCCTTTCAAATTTGGAAGTTTGTCGACTGTCGAAGGTCATCAAAAAATCATTTTCCCGCTTCCAGGTCGGCTGTTTCGGGTTTCGAAGTGATGATTCCTAAATTATATTTAATATAGGTCTTCTTATAGGGGCATGGGTATAATTGGAATTTAATTATCCTATGTCTTCCTCTCTAGAATATTGTTCCCTAGTTTCATATAAAATGAAGCTTTCTCCTCTCATTTTCTCTAACCATCAAGCATAAGATGCAAGAGGCAATTCTAATTCTCTCCAAGTGAAATCAAGGAAAAATTGAAGCATCCATTGTTCTACATGTTTTCAAGATTTAAAGGTGTTCAATTCTTCCTCTCAAGCATTCAATTTCTCCATTTAAGATCAAGGATTCAATCTTTCAAGCCTTTGAAGGGATTTGGTTCAAACATTCAAGATTCATCATTCAAACCCTAGATCTAGCGATCATGGTGATGTGATCTTCCTTCAAGATCCTTTGTGCATCCTCAAGACTCATTCATTCTTCCTTCAAGGTGGATTCCAAGCATACAATCATGGACTTTTATGGTTTCTATTGAGTCCAAGCTTTCATATTTACATACTTTCTTACATTTGCATTACATTGGTATACCTATTCAATATCATAGCTTCACTCTTAGATTCAATTCTACTACTTGCTAGCATTCTATAATTTATTGATTTCAAGGTTAATTCCTAAATTAGGGTTTGACTAAGGAAAACCCCTTCCCCCCAACAAAAGAACCTCTTTTTCTTGTAGGTACAGGTTCAGGACTGCATATTTCAGGACAAATCTGGATACCCTTTTTGGCCAACTTTCAGGATCCGTGAATAGATTTTCTATCAGACTTGTGTAGGTCAAGGTCGAGATTATTGGGTCAAGGGTGATATTTTTTGGTCAAGGTTGACCTTTTTCTCAAGACGGTGTCGGATTGGAAAAATATTTCTAGGTTTTGTTCGTCTCTATGTTTCTATTCCGGATCAGTCTTCAGATTTTCTAGAAACAGGCTACAGACCTTAGAAAATAGTATTCTTTGGATCTGCAATACTTTAAGGTTGGTACATTTATCCTATCCATTTCAATTCAAATCCTTAATAATTCTAAATCTATCACACATTTACATTCATTCACACACATTTTAAGAGGGAAACCTAGGATCTCCTCCTTTATTCTTATTTCCAATAGATTGATTCATTTATGCATTGATCCTTTTTGGGTTGATTAATTTGCATCCTTCCTTTGTGCATTTGAGAATAAAGGGGAATGTCTTATTTATTCCTCCACTCTAAACATTAAATGTAAGGTGATAAGTGATTTGAGTATCAAAACACTCTTATTCTATTAACATCATTTTTCTTCTTTACACTACAAATTATGGAAATGTATTCTTGCATTAGCAGTATGGGCAATATGGTGGGAACGCAAAAAAAGAATTTTTTGAAATGTTTCCTCTTATCATCAAGTCATACTTACATATTTTGAAAGATCAATTTCAAAAATAGTGAATGTTAACCACTCAAAACTCAAATGAAATCCATTCATGTCTAATTGGGATAATGTCATAATCCGTAAATGGAAATTCATACAGGTTTCAATTGGTTGGTGTCATCAATCACCACCTATAAATTCTCAAGACTGATCTTCAGTTTGTTGGATTCCTCCTTTAAAAGGGATTGCCAAAATCAATTTTGACAGGTCATCAAGAGGCAATTCGGGGAAATCAGGGATTGGAATTTTCATTCAAGATCACCAAGGTATTGTACTGGCTCTAAAGTCTTGTCCTCTTCCTCAAGGAACAAATAATATAGCATAGGCTCATGCTCTCTTTTCTGGTCTCATTTTGGAAAATTGGGAGGCTTTGAACATATTCAAGTGGAAGGTGATTCGATGGTCATTATTAATGCCTGCATTAAATGAGAATCTCATAGCTGAAAACTGACATACATTCTACAACAAATTTGGCAAGTTCCAGATACATTTAAAGAAATTTACATTTCTCATACGCTATGTGAAGGTAATTCACTAGAAGAATATCTAGCTAATATGGGTTGTGATGGGTTGGATTTGATATCCTTAACACCAGATGAAATCATTAATAAAGACTATAATTTGAAAATCTCGATACTTAAGGATATGCAATCTAAAACAAATTTGAATTCAGCATAATGACAATGACTGGGAAAATGTTGTCCACACATATGGGTTGTTTATCTGATGGTATATAGTGGCATATGATGTGCTTGTGTGGAATAAGTTGTCACTTACAATGAACTGATATGGGTACATTGCTGACCACATGTTGGTGCACAAACATGATAAACAAAGGATGATTTAATAAGGGAAGTATAGCCTACATCATACATTGGGATTCCTAACTTAAATGAATGAGGAATTCGAGCTGCCAGTGTAATTACTCTTCCCCCCGTATGCCCACATGGCATGTGATGCATAACAATTTCATATTTTGTTGGCCTTAAAATAGGGCAGCATGTGTGAATTAATATCTTCAAACGCTGGTTATGTATTTGAGTGCTTTGAAGTAAAGATTACAAGGGATTTTGTATTAATTTTAATATGTATCTACTCATCCTTGGCACTTTTTAAAATCCATATTTTCTCTCCAATAATGCATTACATTTTTACTTCCAAACCCTTGAAAGAATGACGTCACTGCTGGAGATATGCACAAAATGTATGCATTGTGGAAGTTATCACCATAGATTTTTCCCAGGAACTATAGAATTCAGTTGCAATCTAGTATTTTGGAGGATGATTTTCTGATGTAGATTGATGATGCAACATTGGAGACAATGTTCTATTGTCATTTAGAGGTGATCAGGATGGCTATTTGGAAAGTGATAGGCAAACAAAGTCTCTCACCCCAAACAAAGCACTTCATCTATTCGTCGTAGGTAGTGAGCATATTCTTATCCAATGACATGGACCTACTTCATTCAATCCAACTATTGGAAATACTTGACAACAAAGTGGTTAAACCACATTTCCTGCAAAATAATGCATTGAAGAGGGCTATGCAACACTATGTCCTCTGGTGTTTCCATGCACTCGTTGGTGGCCTATTCCCCCGACAGCTCTTCCTCAACACTCACAAGTACATGGTGGTCTATGGCAGTATCAAATGCTCCTTGGAGAGGTAGAACTTTTGATGTGTCAATTATGCCTTACACACTTCAGGAAGAACATTGGGTCATGCGCTGGTTGAGAGAACTAGGGCTATGGTATATTCCCTCATGGACTTGCTAGAGCACTTAAATACACTAGCAAGATTGTGTTTCCCTTCTTGCACTCGTGTCTTCCCTACTCGTGATTCATTGAATCTGCATTTGGTGGGAGCTCCTAACTTGAATGATCATCCAACAACAGTCAATGGCTGGATTCAACCTCATGTGCAAAAAGAGTACACTGTTGGTTGGGGTGATTTGGACAACAATGAGTGGGAGGTAACTGCACCGAATGATGCTAATGCTCAAAGTTGGAATGTGGTTGCCTCTGGGTGGTCTCCTTGATCTCAACCAGATTTGGAGGGGCAGGGCCCCAACAACATGGAAGAGTAACCAAAGGATATGAATTGTAATTTTGATAATTTTCTTGTATGGTTGTATATACAAATACTAAACCAACTTATGTAATATTTTGGGGGTAGCATACGAGTTTATATCTTGTCAGATTCTGTCACCCCATGTTGTATCGGTCATTTGTATCGGGTATATTGTATTGGGAAAGGATATCAGGTTTTCTTACTGTTCTTTCCCGATTGAGCCCTTGAATCATTTTTTATATAAACAATATATATAGTGGTTATCCCACGCTTTCTTTTAATAAACATTGTAATTAATGTAATATCACGTCCAATGAATATCACCTTTATCTGTTGCGAATATAACTGATCACACATGGACACAACCTAATTAGTAATATCTGTTGTTTATATTGTTAAATGTATTATTTGAGACCATTTGATGATCCTAGATCAATGGCTGAAATTTAATTTTAGGCCAAATTTCTTGAAGGAAACAAAGTTCTGCAGGAGGTCACCAGAATGATGACACATATCAAGCCTTAAAACACACCGTAACCATGATCATTGATTTCTACTGGTTATTTGTTTATGTGGATGGTGGATAGTGCAACTGCAACTTGTAACTCATAACTAGATAAGAAATAAATGACTTGTTAGTGACATTCTTTAACTGACATCTTTAACTGTGATAGTATGCATGCATCTATGGGAAAGATTTACATGTACATATGAAATATTAAGGAGAATGGATGTAAATCTCTCACATGCATAATGCATTTATGGGAAATATTTATATTAAAGATTAAGGACAATGGATTAAATATGATTAAAGAAAGAATAATTAATTGCTAAGTATCTATGATCGCTATCAATCAAGGGGTTGGGGCTATTTATAGACAATTTTTCTTCTTTCTTCTTCATTTTTCTTTTGGTAGATTAAGAATCAGAGCTGCCAGTGGTTGAAATTATACCTCTGGTTTTAAGTTTTAGGTTTTTAGGTTTTTAGGCTATCAAGAATTAAAGATGTACATACCAATTCATTTGAGATGCACATCCCCAGATGACCAGAGGTCCTTTTTGTGCAATGTCTCAGAAGAAATCCTCACTTCCATTTGTAGGGAGGTTGGTGGTGGTGCTTTTATAAATTCTAATGTGTTGATGTTATTGGGTCAAGAGTTCCTTGAGAATGTTGACAGATACCACATCTACACGGACAACATCCTATATTTATGCGTCTCTCCTCGACCTCGGAGGATAGAAGGTGGATATGTCGATGCTACTGAGGAAGGTTTTTAAAGAGAAATTCCTAGAGGTTGATGTCGATGTTGTTGTTTTTGTGGAATTAGGGGTGGGGATCCCTTGGCCAGGAGATATACCCAAGTTGTTGGAGTTGGGAATAAATATGGCCAAACAACCCTCTATTTTGAACCTCAATGAAGAGAAACTAATGTGACACAGGAAATGGGCTCGGCTTGGGAGGGATTTTCTCCGAAAATGGTTTTTCCTTGATGAATTAGATGAATCGGACTACACATGGCTTGAAGAATTCTCAACGATTATCCTCTCTATAAAATTCTACTTAGACAAAAGGGAAGATGAAGATTGCTAATTTACCCATTCTTGTGACCCTGGTATTTTGACAATGGACATGCAAAGTTTCACTTTTTTTGTTTTGCTTTTTTTTTTAACCGATAAGAAGTTGCCTAGTAGATTTCTGTTTTTACTCTACAATGTAATTTTATGAAAAAAAATAAGAATTTTTTTCCAAATTCATTTCAATTTTCTTTTTATGGGTGCAAAAAATGATTCTACACTATTCCATACTAGTCTAGACCAAGTCATGAGACCATTCGCCAAATCCCTAGCCTATCAATGATGGTTATGTCAAATTCCTGTGAAAGATAAAGTGATCTTGCTAGCCTGCCTAAGATGGAAGGTTTGTTCATATGATACTTGATTGTTGCATGGTCAATATGAAAAAAGATGGGATAGCCTATTACATAATGGTGGAATTTATTCAAATCATAAACTATTGCCAGTAATTCTTTTTCAGTAACTGTGTAATTTAACTTTAGGCCATGTAAACTCTTGTTGATATAGTAAATTACATTTTCAATATTATTAGATTTTTTTCCTAAGACAGCACCTATTGCATAGTCAGAAGCATTTGTATGTATGTGGAATGGTAAAAACCAATCAGGCCCCCTAAGTACTGGTGTAGTTTTCAGAAGTGACTTGAGCTATAGGAAGGATTCATCATACGCTAATGTCCATGCAAACTTGAACTCTTTTGTAAGAAAGGTGTATAGAGGACTAGCTATCTGACTGAAATTTTGAATAAAGTGCCTATAATAGCCAGGATGTCCTAAAAAAGATCTAAAATATTTTTGTTTAGTAGGTGTAGGCAATGTGAGAATTACCTCAATTTTTGTAGGGTCTACTTATGCCAGCTTCTGACATAAAATGTCCCAGCACCACTCCTTCCTGCATCAGCATGAAATATTTCTCACTATTGAGAGACAGTTTGTGTTCTTGACATATGATCAGAAATTTTTCCAAGTTCTTCAAATCCTTCTCAAAAGTAACACCAAAAGCAGTGAATTCATCCATGTAATTTCCATGTAATCATGTGATATGTGAGCAAAAAATTTTATTACAGCTCTTTGAAAAGTAGGTGCATTACATAAGCCAAAAGGTAACACAAAATATGCATATGTTCCCCAAGGGCATGTAAATTGATAAACATAAAGTTTTTCCATTAGTATGCAATAATAAAAAAAGTTGTTTAAACCATCGGTTATAGTACATTGAAAGTTAGGTTTTTGATTCAAACCGAAAATGCTAAGCAAGGAGAAAACCAACGACACAGTTTTGCAGTGTTAACCGAAAGTACAAACTGAAGATGATAAAGTGGAACCTGACAGGAGTAAATTGATAGAGGAAACTAATGAGTAGATACAGTGCAAACTGAGAGAACAAACAAATAGACAAGAGAGCAACCCAAAAGATAGTTCAACTAGGAACCTGAAAGACAGTCAAAATGACTACAAAGCAAACCGAGTATTAGACACCGAAAGTCAGTTACATCCCAGAAAAAGTGGATCTGACTTCCACATCAGATAAAACAACTGTATTCTATTTATAGAGTCTTGATTTGTTTTGAAATCATTACTTAAGGGACAAGCAACATTATTGTAATTTTTTTAATCAGTCTAACTGATTAAGAATATGGAAACTAGGACATCAAGGTCAAGTTGTAAACCTTTGATCATAGAGTTAGTTTTGTTATATGTGAAACTTAATTAGGTCAATTTATTTTATAAATAGATGTTGTAATCATTCATTATTATGGATGAGAGGATGAATGTCACCAATGAGCACATCTATGGATCAAACTGAGAGTTTCAAGAAGCAGAATAGCAAAAGATGAAATTGGTTATCAAGAACCAAGAACAGAGGCTACCGAGTGAAAGATGTATTAATCAATCACAATAGGTGATACAATTATACATATGAATTGTAATGGATCTGTAATCAGCAATAGTTATATTGCATACACTCAGGTCAATGAGTATTTTTGTATGCATTCTAACAAGTGTAGCAAATAGAAGAAATCATTTCAATAAAGAAGGATTTAACAATCCTATTGTAAATATCTTAACCGAGTGCACACTAAATAGTGTTGATAAATTTCTTAATAGAGTAGACCTTAACCAGTCTCCACATAATACTCCTAATAGGGTAGATCATCAGAAGTGATCAAATTGTAAGCCTTAACTGGCCCCTTCCAATCTGCAGATAGTGAAGTTTTTGTGGGTGTCATCCCCACCGTAGTTTTTACCTTCTAACATGGGTTTTCTACGTTACCATATCTTGTGTTATGAGTCAATTACTTTCATGAATGTTTCTATAAATGTTTACATATTTGATTAAGTTAAATAATTGATATATCTTACACAAAGATAATATAGAATAGATGGTTGGTTATACAATTGATTACACAATGGATAAAGGTTAAAAGAGATAAAAAATTTAGAGGTACTGATTCACCCCTCCCCTCTCGGTACACACTTCCCATTATTTCCAAAAATTGGTATCAGAGCTAGAACTCTTATTTGGAAAGCTTAAAGACTTAAGAGAAAAGATCATACAATGGAGAAGTACAGACTTGAAAAAATTATTGAGAATTAGAAGCTAGAAATTTAGATCTTCTATGAGCAATATAAAGAAGCCAGAATCAAGATGAGACAATTGTTAGATGAAAGAAATATTATGGAATCTCATTGTAATGAAACAGATTACCAAGAAGAAGAGATACTAGATCTATTTGAGTTTTTAGGATCTACTACAAGCAAACCATAAGACACATCAGAAGAAAGCATCACAAGCTTAAATGAAATCAATCAACATCTGGCTGGACAAGTGAAATATCTGCAAATCGGTCAAGAGACACAGATGGTAAGAATGATTGATGTCATGACCAATGCTAGACATGTTGAAAAAGAGAGAACACTAGCTATTGATGATAGAAGGAAGATTACTGAAAAGCTACAAGAAAAAGAGTCAGAAATGCAGAGACTTACATAACATCACCATGAGATTACAAATTAGATTATTCTTATGAGTCAAGAGGCAAACAGAATGAATATTGAACTCATTGAAATAATAGAAGCTATCGGTGAGCTAAGGGAAGAAAATGAAAATTTGAAACAAGAAGTAAGAATTCAGCAACAACATATGAGATAATCAAGAGAGCTGAAAAAACCAATAAAAGAATGGATGATTTTCTTGATGGACAAAGGAGAGCCAAAAACAACACCAAACTAGGCTATACCAAAAATAAAGAAT
Organism: Thuja plicata; assembly: GCA_018584345.1. Taxonomy (NCBI): domain Eukaryota; kingdom Viridiplantae; phylum Streptophyta; class Pinopsida; order Cupressales; family Cupressaceae; genus Thuja; species Thuja plicata. The sequence goes on along the minus strand of MU227149.1, from coordinate 96,818 downwards.
CACCCAATCAAGCTAATCCAAATAATGTCTATGCAAATCTGAGACCAAGAAATTTGACATGAAATCACTGTGGAAAGAAAGGCAACACATCAAATGTTTGCAGGAGTAAAATGAAAGGTATTCCTAAATCTACATCTTCATTCATAGGAATTTGTTATAAATGTAACCAGAAAGGACATAAAGCATATGAATGTAAGTCTGAGATCAAATGACCAAAGAAGGAAACCTACATGGACAAATATTGTCCTACTTGCAAAATGCATGAGCACACAACTCTTGAATGTTGGAAGAAGAAAAAGCAAGCATGGAAGCCTAAAGGTCAAGAATCTATCTATCAACTGAATAGAGTCGGTAACCAGTATGTATGGGATTACAACACTTGGGAAAATTGTACAGCATGTGGAATATTTGGTCACATTGCTGCAAACTGCATGAGACAATGGAGAAGAAAGCCTAGAGGCTAGACTAACCCTGGAATGGCATGTTTACACTGTCATAAAGTCAGTCATCTCAAGAAAGACTACAAAGATTGAATGACAGAGACTAGCACCTTTGCCAATGGAAACACCATTAAAGACATTAGGAAGATGAGAAACAAAATGTGGAGGAAAGCTACAAACAATGATGAAGCTGGACCGAGCAATGCAATTGCTGACACCTCATCCAATGGATCTAGTGACATCACCACCCCCACCTAAGCATAACAAGTAAGTATGGAACTGAATTATAGGAAGTCATATTTTACATCATTTCCATTATACATAGTTTAAATTCAAAATTAGCATGACTATAGATGCACTATGGTATTACTTGTTAAATTCTGTGAAAACTATTTCACTGGTTAATACAAACCAAAATGCATCGGTATACATATAAAGCTAAGTTCTCTTCACTTACCAAGAATCATTGGTTAACATGTAAAAGCTAAATTTGCTAGTGTAAACTGAGATATGTCAGTAATCATGTGAGTTGACAAGTTGTCTTCACCAAACACTGAAACCCGTAGGTAAAAATAAAGTTAACAACTACCCGAAGCATCGCGTAGTCACCAAAGGAAAAGTTAGTGTATCACCCGACGACTCCGTCTTCACGCACCAAGGAGTGGTTGAGCATTAATGAATCAACTTAGGGAAAAAGTCTATAAATAGATGATGGAAGGGTTTCATTTCTTACCAGCGACCAAAGCAAAGAAACAGAGCAAAACCAGAGAAAGAAGCGACAACATTGCAAAGGGACTCCAACCCAATTCAAAGCAATCCAAATAGATCATTTACAACTATAGAGGTTAAAGTAAGTACCAATCATAACTGAGAACTCTATTTATCATTTATAGGAAAACCCTAATGTCAGAAACAATGGCAACCACATTAAGAACCGCTAAGCTGAAGATTATTAAGAAGAACAAGGTCAAACTTATCAAGAACAGTACATGTGAGGAGACACATTATAATATATGCCTAGAAGTTGCCTCACAACCCGACAATGTTGGAGCATTCTCACAAATACCAGCTAGGGTTTTGATTTTTGAAGATGTGTGAGCATACATAAATTCTAAAATAGATGAGATTGGAGACCTGGAGGTTGAGAAATCCTTCAAGAAGCTATGTAAAGATGATGGCACTATCAAAGAAGAACACAAACACATTGAAGTAAAAGGGCTCACAAATTCCCTATGGTTTTTGAAAGAATTCAAGACCAAATGGATTCGGTTAGTACTGAGCAGGATCCATGATCAAAAGCTATGGCTAGATGAGCCTAAACCGATAACATGAGATGTTATTCATGTTTTCACCGGTTATCCAATAACCGATAAGGTAAAGGCATTGAAGCACCCACCTAAAGTTGACATAGAGAAGAACACGAGAGAAAAATGTGATGTAAGAGGACTTAAGGTATCCACCCTTACCGATGATGAACTGAAATTTGGAGAATGTGTCTTAGGATACAAGTTCTTTCAGGAAATCAGGATGAACAACATTGCATCCAGAGCAGTGGATACAGCCTACAAGATTGTCAAGAAGGGAACTCAGTTGGATCTATCAAAACTTTTACTAAATTAGTTAGAAGAGAACTTAAAGACAATCATAAATGCAAAATCAAGTTCATGTAAGTTTGGTTTACTTATCATGTGTATATTCTTCTACTTACAAGAATCTTTTCCATCAATTGGAAATGTGCAATGGGACATAACTACACCAGTGACCATACAGATTAGTGAGTTTATAAAATCACTAGGAGATAATTTTGAGTCAGTAATGGATGAACACTTTGTTGGATTCAAGGAGAGAATGCAGAAAAGAGTAAGGATCCTCAAATAGTTAATTGAAAATTTTAGGACTAATATGTTTCATGGTAGACACCGACTTCACATACATCAAGCCAGTTGTACCGAGGACAACATGGCTATCTCCACTTGACTATGAAGTAAACATAGATTAAGCATCTAATGAAATTGATGTATTAATAAATGAGCCAATAGATAAATCACAACCCAAGTTTGACACTTATGAAGAAGCCAAAGAAAGAATCAAAACTAGCTTGGTTGTGAAGAATATTTATAGGAAGAAGGATAAGATGGTAAAGAACCTAAAGAAGAGACTGTCGGTTATAGAAGAAGAAACTAAAAAGACAAAGGAAACTGAGGGATAGTCACCCACTGGTGAAGCTAAGAAGGAGAGTGACTCTGAGTCTATAGAGTCAGATACACCATTACCTCCACTATCTAAAAATCCTAGGACTACAGTTGCTACAAGGACAAGGAGTCAAACAACAAAGGACACAAGTCCTTCACCATTAAAGAAAGGTCAAGTAAGGACCTATAAAAGAAAACCTCCAACCAAACAATCGAAAGCACCAAAGAGGAGAAGGAAGATAATCCTAAATAAAGAAGACATGGAGGACATAAAGAAAGATGAATATGTCCAAACAAAAAAGACAAATATTCCTGAGACTATTGATGAGATATGTGAGTCTATTGCAAAAATAGGTGGCTTAACCGACACCAAGGTAAGAAAGTGGATAACATTGGAGCACGATCATCAAAACAAGGTTGAGGAAGAATTGATAAAAGAAATGATTAACTTCAAATATGTACCAATACAATTTGATGACAAAATGCCAAAAGCACTGCAAGAAAGACTATCTACTAGATGGACTTGTGCATTGAAGAATGAAAAGGAGATAAGGGAAAGAGTACTAGTTTCTCTTATGCCTCTTGAATCAAAAATGGAAGAAATCTAGGAGATGTTGGAGAAACATTCAAAGGAGTTCTCACCCAAAATGAGAGCTTACAAAGTTCTACAAGGCAAGATTATAGAGCTAGAAAAGGATAGTAATAAGATTTGGAGTAAAATACTCAATCAACCTACTGAGGAGGCAAGCCTCGAACATGTTACTAAAATTGATAAAGATGTCAAAATAGTATAATTGGACAAAGAGGAATTGTACACTATAGGCAACAAGAATATGGATGTTGCAGATGAGACATGGTCGAACACTACAATGGGCAATACTATTATTGATATCACCAATGATCCAGCAAATGAGGTAAATAAAGATGAAGATGTCACTATTGTCAAAGACCAAACTGATGAACAAGACACTACAATTTATGTGGCACAAGTACATATACTAGGCCAAATATCATTATTGATTCAAGAAATCAATATTATCTCACAAAAGGAGAAGACCCCCAAACCTGATCCAAGCATACACAAGGACAAGGGTAATAATGAAGAGAAAAAAGATACATCTGAAGCAAAGAAGGACACAGTTGATGAAAAAAATGTCATTGATGAATAGAATGTCATAGATGGACAACAAAAAGATGGAGATACCATCGAGAAAGATGCACAGATGAAAGATGTTGATGAAGTGTACAAAGAAACAAATGAGAAAGAAAAGACAGTTGATACCATGCCAAAGGAAACAAAAGGTGAATCTATAGAAACACCAAAGGTTGATAAGGAGACGTCCTTAGACAACTGATAGGCAAACACCAAGTAGAAAGAAAAAGGTACAAATCCTCAAAAGTCATCTAGTAGCACATCAGACCAAGCCGAGAAGCTGGCTATGGTTCTGCATACAGGTGGATCACAGAAGAAAAAGAAGAAGACAAAGAAGAACAAGTTGGAAGTCACACTAGATAAGATTATTGAAATACCAAAATGTGACCCAACTGAATTGGATTTTGAATATCTCCAAGAGTATGGAGAAATATTCCAAAGGAAATATTTTCAAGAAAAGCTTAAGTATCACCAAGATTCATTGGTACTGGAGAACACAAGGGACATCTTGAGTCAGATAGTTCTCAAAATAGATGTTTATCACAATACCCCCATTCTATATCAACTTATCATCCTCACCAAAGCCATCACCACACAGAATGTAGATGCAGAAAAGGCAATTGAGGAGAAAGAAGAACAAAAGTTTCAATACAAACTGACAAAAAAGATCATCCAAGAAGTGGCAGAGAATAAGGTAAAGCTTTAAGAGTTATCAGATGAATTAGATTCAATAATAACTGAAGGTAATTCCTTAGTATAAAAGCTATGCACTTTAGAAAATTTTAAAAAGGACAAAAATGACAAGATTGTAAAGATCAAATCCTATCTAACTACAAGTGCACAAAGTCTAACCAGTGATGGAAATGCAATCAAAATGCATTACGAGAAGATTATTGAGATCAAATGGTTAAGACAAGAACTTTGGGAAGTAGAGCCATAGTTTAGAGAGGAGGTTACTGAGATACAGTCTATACTATTACCAAACCTCACCCTTCTAAAGACACACCTAAGTTCAGCAAGGCAACTTATTGCCACCCCAGAGATGTCTATAGAAGACAGCATCTATGACATGCATGCATGGATAACATTAGAGCATATGGATCTTGAGCATCTCAAGGAGAAATGGGAGAAAATGATGGAGGAAATGAAATCCTCACACTCTCATATTTTTGATAATCTATAGGTATACACTTTTTCCCTTACTATCAAAAAAGAGGGAAAAGTAAATTGATATATACAAATAGAAAAGGGGGAAAAGGAAATATGTACAAAGACAGAGCATGTAGCACAAAGGAGAAAAGGAAGAGGTATTATAGATACATAGTGTACATACTCATATACTATACTATACCAGCATATGCATAGGGGGATTCATGAACTGACTAAGGTAATATACAAGGTGTTCATACTATAACTTTTGGTAGTATTCTACACATATCAGTTTTTGATACTAATGTCAAAGGGGGAGATTGATAAACATAAACTTTTTCCATTAGTATGCAATAAGAAAACAAGTTGTTTAAACCATTGGTTACACTACACTGAAAGTCAGGTTTTCGGTTCAAACCAAAAATGCTAAACAAGGAGAAAATCGATGACATAGTTTTGCAGTGTTAATCAAAAGTACAAACCAAAGATGATAAAGTGGAACTTGATAGGAGTAAACTGACAGAGGAACCTGACAAGAAGATACAATGAAAACTAAGAGAATATACAAGAGAGAAACCTGATAGACAGTTCAACCAGAAACCCGAAAGATAGTCAAACTGACTGTTGGCAAGTTGACTTCCTAAGGATGCATGACTCATTTTGTGTTGTCATCATGGAAAAAAAGTCATGTTTACTTTCTGTCATGAAAGACAAATGACTAAGTATGAAAATAGGGCAGCCGGAGATACTCAGTCATCAGCACATCAGCGCACGTGCGAGAGATTGAGTCAATGTATGTGTATTCAGATATATTTTGTATGACACATGTACATGCTACATCCAGACATGCATAGTATGGAACAATAGTACCACAAAGTTACAGGTAGATCAACAGACCAGCAGTCCAGAAGACAGAGCATGGAAGCCAACTAATATTTTGATCAGCGTGAATTATTTTGTAATGTAATGGCTAAGCACCTTTGGTTATATGTTTGTAATGATGTAATTAACATTGTAGTAAACATGCTTGAGCTGACTTGTTTAGAAGTGTTGTATATTTTTTTTTAGGGCTGACTAGTGTTTTGTTTTGGGTCGCGTCTATTCGGATATAAACATATAAGTATGTAATGTAAAGTTATGTTACAATACATCAATTATTATGTAAGAGGAAGATACAAAAGTGTAGTACAATGAAGTTAGTATATGATATAGCTCTTTAAGAGAGTAAGATAATTCACGCATACACAGAACTGATCAGACAGCAGTTCATTTTGATATAGTGTATATCATCTTTCAGAAGGTTGTAGCCTTCATCCTATTGGGCAGTGAGCCTAGGCAGTGAGCCATATACCTTTAACAGGGTTTTGTAAAATACTCCTAATAGGGTTAGACCTTTAACCAGGTAATTGTACTCATATTGTAAAGACTACTTCTAATAGGGAAAAGGAACTTTAACAAGTTCATTATATCTAGTACAATATTTGTGGGTACTAATTCTCACTGGGGTTTTCCTCTGATCAAGGTTTCCCCGTAATCATATCATGTGTTATGAGTTCTTATGTTAAGCTTCATTCTATGTATTTTTTATTTATATTTAAGTTGCTGAAAAGTAAGTAATAGACAAACATTGATTCACCCACCCCCCCCCCNATCATGTGTTATGAGTTCTTATGTTAAGCTTCATTCTATGTATTTTTTATTTATATTTAAGTTGCTGAAAAGTAAGTAATAGACAAACATTGATTCACCCACCCCCCCCTCTCAATGTTTCCAACAATTGGTATCAGAGCTCTGGTCCTCAGCAAATAATTTTAACCACTTGAGGAGATCATGGACTCAACAGAAGAAAAACATTTTAAAAAGAATCTTGAAGCAGCTCTTGAAGATCTTGATAGATATGAAAAAGAAAATGAAGAACTTAGACTGAAAGTTGATGGCTCACAAATGCTTATCAAGAAATTAAGAAAAGATTTGAAAGATTGTTCTACAAGTGATTTATGAAAAATGATCAAAAATCTCAATGAAGAGAATATGTCTCTGAAAGATAAAATTGAAAATCTAGATGAACAGCTCACAGACAGCCAAATTGCTATTGAAGAAAAGATCAAAGAAAGAAAACAACTAGATGATGAACTCTTGAAAGAAAACATGAAAGTCCTAGAATTGGAAAACATAAAGAAGAAGTTGGAATCTGAATTAACAAAAGAAAAGGATAAGATTGATAAACTCCACACAATTTCTGATTAACTTCAATCTCAGCTCAATGCACAAAAGAAAAAAGGTGACACTACTAGTCTTGGATTCAGTGTAGCACAAATTGAAGTCAATTCATTGAAAGAAAGAAAGAAACCTCATGAAGCATCTTCAAAAGCAAAGAAAGAAGCAAATATTGAAGAGATTAAAATAGATCCACCTAAAGGGGAAATCAAGCAAGTTAACAAAATTTGTTATGCATGTAACAAACATGGTCATTTGGAAAGAGATTGCAAAGACATAAGACCTTTTAATGGCTATTGTTTCTCCTATAACAAATTTGGTCACAAGGCTATACATTGCAGAAAAAATCAAAGAAATCAGTCATAGCAGAATCAAAGAAGAATGAATCAAAACAATCAGAGAAATCAACCTCAAAGGAATCTGCAGAAGACTACATGTCAGATATGCAACTACAATGGACACACAGCAAATAAATGTAGCATGATTAACAAGAGCATCAGACCTCCTATCATTTGTCACACATGTGGAAAGGCTGGACACATCTCAAAGTTTTGTAGATCCAAAACTCAAAAGAAAGAGGATCCTAAGAAGCCACTATTTGAAGAAAAAGGAGAAGTTAAGTTTGTTCAAGCAAATGAAGATTCAAGCAAAATTTGGGTTGAATTAAAGAAGGAAAATGATGTTGAAAAAGTAGTTGATGCATCCACAGTGGAAGCACCCTCTAACCTTCTTGGTCTTAGGGGGAGCTATTCTAGCTTATGACCCCTGTGTAGTTGGTATACTCACCTCTGAGTATGCGCCTATGAATTCATGGTTACAAAAACATAATATTGGTATATGCATTCACACATTGTCTAAAATGCATCAAGATCTATGTTTCAAATTCTCTAAGTAATTTGCGTACGGTTGCAAACATTAAATGGGTAGATTATATAAAAGAAAGTAAGTGTTTGATCTTCTTCACACTTGCATTCAAGAGCATAGAATTTGGAGAGCATTGGAGCACTATATATCAAGGCATGGAAGCATAACAGATTTGGCAGTTAAATGAATAGATAAGAAGTTTGGAACGAAACCCTAGCAATAGTGCCATTTTAGAATTTCGTTAAACCCTACTTCAGCAAGTTCCAAGTAAGTATGGAAACCCCAGTTGTGTTTGATATAGTAGAGAGGAAGATATTTGTATTCAAGAGGCATCCATTCAAATCCATACTGGATGATGTGGAAGGGACTTTCTCTAAAACCCCGCTAGGTGTTGTTCACGTGGAAGATATCCGCGTGTCTATTTACTGTAAGAAATAAATAGTAGGAGATGTCAACATAGCCACTCATATGGGATCAATGATGAAACCTGATTACACATTCAAGGATGAGTTCGTGCACTTGATTGACAACCCTATTTTTGAATATTCGAATGCACATGAGTTTGATGAGCTAGAGTGGGTGAAGATTTTGTTAAGCAAAATACATGATGATCTTTATTGGATTGGTGAGGTCCCTATGCATATCACTACTAACCTAATCCATGAATTAACCAGACTTCCCAAGACTAGACCAATTTTTCCTACTAGTAAGGATGTCAAGAAACAAATTGAGCAAGTTTGCCTATCTAGAAGTGACAAGCGTGAAATGACAGTTGACCCTATCAAAGAAGATGAAATAAAACTCTTAACAATGATACTTGGGTATAATTTTTAGCAAGCAACTAGGTTGAATAGTGTCTCTGCAGCAACAGTCCTAGCAGCTATCAGAATGGTGAAGGATAACACTCAATACAACCTATGTGAGATCTTGCGCGGTCAATTGATTGACAAAATTTGAATTATCAAGAATGACAGGAACAAGACATTCAGGTTTGGATCTATGATCATCTACTTGTATTTCCATATAGTTGGAAAGGTTGCAAAACCTTTACGTAGACATGAGAAAACCCACAATGTCTCATATTTCTCTTAAGGTAACTTTAGAGAGCAGTGCAAGGGATGCCATGGATATGGATATAAAGACATTCAAGATCAAAATGCAGAATAGGTTTAGATTATCTGAGAAGATAGTTTTCAAATATAAGGATACCATATGTTTCATGGTAGAAATAGATTGCACATCCATGGAGGCAGTTGAACCTATAACCAAATGGATTCATCCTCTCGGTTATGAAGTGGAAGAACATGTGTTAGAAGGATATGCACAAGTTCTATTATCTGTGCCCAAAGATCCTAATGAGCCTAGGTGGGGCACCTACACAGAGAATACCAATGAAGTGGATACTATCTTACACGGTGTTGATAATAAAAGGAAAGCATCCAGAATTACATCTAACATACTGAAAGTTCATGGAGTCACTCGAGAAGAACTTGACAAAGCAAGAGATGCCAAGATAGCAAAAGAACTTAAGAAAGCTGAACAGATCTAGAAGAAGAAGAAATTAGAGAGCACCTCTGCGCCCTCTACCACCATTGACTTAGATTCATCTCCACTATCTACTCCAAGCAAGAAGACTAGAGGAAGAAAAAAGGCACCCAAAAACCACCCATCCTCAAGGAACACTCGGAGCAAAGCAAAGAATACTCAAGCTCCTCCTGAGGTAGGATTTAGACCTAGTCTAAATGTTTTGGGGAACAGGATTGTAAATGAAGGGAGATTAGATACACTTTCTAAAGTCTATGAAAAATGTCAAGAAAGTTATAAGACTGAGATAAATTCTATGATCATATCTCATATGATCAAGTTTAAGAAGATAGTTCTTAAACTCAAGACAGTGATACCGGATCAGTTATTGAACTTATTAGAGATCATGAAAAGACATGAAATAGAGGAAGACATGAAGATTAGAGAAGAAATATTGGATACTCTTCTCCTTGTATGCTCGCATGATGAAAAGGCTATATTATTAGATCTGGTGAAGCCTCATCTCCAAACTAAGACAAGGACCTTACATATTATGAACAAAGAATATGATTAGATAGGTAAGGAGATTGAAAAGGAATTTTCACAAGTGTTTATGGATAGACACGTGTATCCACCAATGGTGCCTATAGAAAAAGTTACTCCAGCTCCTCCCAAAAAGGTTACAAAACCAGTGATTCAGATACCGCCAATGACAGGACCATAGGTTTCAATGCCCATAGTGACAATAACTTCTAATACAGATAAAGACTCAGAAGACACTATAGTAGTTGACAATGTCAAGATATCCATGACTGCATCTGAAAAAGATATGGACAAAGTTGATAAGGCATTTGTAAG
>MU227149.1:30407-58463 GCA_018584345.1 Thuja plicata | reverse complement strand
GTTTTTGAGGTTTCCTAAAAACTAGGAGGCTTAATTTGCAAAAAGGCTACAAGGCCTAGAAAATAAGAATCTAGAACCCGATGGCAACATGGATCAATTTGGTGGTTTCAAACCTAGGTTGGAGTGGTAAAATTAAGTATGTTGAAGCCCTAACCCTCCTGCAAATCCAAACTTAAGTGTAGGGCTTGGAGTGGTTTGTGAAGAAGGTTCTTGTGGAACACAAGAATGGTGTTTTTTTAACATGATAGTTAGTTTCCTTGGTTGAAGAGGAAGAACTGATTCTTCAAGGTGTTTGAGGGTGGATTGAGGAAGCCCTAGAGGTCCTAAGAGAGACCTATTAACAGTTTCAAGCAAACTCAGAAGGTTACCAAGGAGGCTCCCTATCACAAAATATGTCACTACTAGCTACCCATAGGCTTGGTGGTCCTAACTATACTTATAGCATGATCACAAGTTCAAATACTAAAAGGTTCACAAATGTCTTGGTAATGTTTCGAACAAAGTATATAAAAATTAACATAAAATAGAGACAAATTATTGTCCCATCAACTAGTTATAATTATCATTATTGAAAATAATTATAAAAAATATATATATTAAAAAAATGATGTATTAAAAAAATTCCATACCTATATTTAAATAGTAAAAAAAATTATCCCTCTAAGTATTATCTTAAAATTAATTTTATAATTATTCTCCTTGAAATCATATTTACTTCACATATAAATAGCTTCATATTTATAATCAAATATTCGCCTCTATCTCATCACTAAAATATTATTTAAAAATAAACTAAGTGCACATATGCATATATTCTGTCTAAAATATGGTAGGCCTCAATCCTATCATCCCCTTTTGGCTTGAATCTCTTCTCTTTTGTGTGTCCTTTACAAGATCCCTACAAAAATTGAGTTAAGATAGTTCTAAAGGGTCATCGTGTTGTTTGATCCATGACCTTATTTATTTTCTCAATTTTAACATTTTAAATTTTGCTTTAAGTCTTCACTAAGCAGGTTATCACTTTCCTCTATGATTCCCCTCTCCATCCATTCCCATATCCCTAATTTTTTATGTCTTTTCCTAAACAAGGTTAAGTGTTCCAAGCTTCAATTATAAGTGTATCTTAAATTATAACTCTTTACTCTGTAAGAGACATTATTCTCTATCCCAATCCACAATATCCTAGTCTTTGGGCTTTAATGATTAGGTTTCCTTTCTAACATCTTCCCTATTTAAAGTTTATTTTCAATTCTCAATCTAACAATCCATTTCCTTCACCCTTAATTGAATTATTCTAAGTATTTCAAGTTTTAGGTTGTCAACATTTCCCTAAAATCCCTCTATCATTTGTAACAATTCTTCCCTTCACCTTATTTAACCCCAAGTTTGTTCTGTTTTTGACAAGTTCAAGGCAGTTGATTTACTCCTACTTGTTTGGGGGATCATTTGCATGCAATATGTTTAAAACCAAATCATTTAGAGCCTCAATAATGTAAAATGTGATATTTTTATGGGTTCTAATGGTTAAAAAAATAAATATAGTAAGAGGGGGTGAATCATTATATGCATATTCCATTTAAATTTAATATTGCTCATCATCAATAAAATATCCAATCATCATTGAAGCCATTAAGTAAGATAATCACACATTAACATCATAGAACACAAAAATTATGTAGAAATTTAAAAAGAGAAAAGCTACAATGATAATAAATACATGGATATATTGTCCAAATTCAACCTCACAAGAAGATAATGAACTTATATTATTTTTTAGTCATTAAACAAATATTAATTACAACCTATGATGGAGACACAAATCCTTGATTAGATTTACAAATACCAATCTACAAGAGGCACCAATCACCTAACCTAATGACTAAGCACCAACTCAAGATGATGAGGCACCAACCTCAACTCAATAAAGTAACTGAAAGATGCATCATATAGAATTTTAAGGTTGAACCTTCAACATATCTTTGATCTGATCAACTTCAAAATACTCCTACAATGTGCATAGGATATGTATTTTGATCCATACATAAACACAACTGAGTAGACAATTTGTACAAATTTTGGTAAGGTTGTTAGTTCTACCCTTATAAACTACACACATATTGAAATAAATCCAATTTTACAAATATATATGTATTCCTACATGAATAACTACCACAAGTGAGTCACATGTATATTTTAAACCAAACATGTAATAATCTCGGTCCAAACTCAACACATTAGACCAGAAATGGAATATTTCTATGCTTTATCATATACAAACTCAAATAGTCCCACACAACCTCCATACACTTCATTTTATTGGTCCATGATGTAATATTCTAGCACATTCATCAAGAACAACAACACAATCAAAATATAAACATTGTCACCACTCTGTCATTAATAACTTTTTGTCTTCTAAAGCTCCACCTCTAAATCTCTACAATAACAAGCCTCGTGTTTCATTCTTTACTTCAAAATCTTAATCTAGAAATCTCAACTATAGCATAATATAGATCCAAACACCATGACAGTGCAACTAAGTGCACATACTACTTTTGAGCAACAAACCTCGGAAACATGTTGCGAATATTTCCAAACAACACCAAATGTGCTAGACAATTAGAAATAAATGATATTAGAGCATGATGATAACATTAAGAGCTCAATATCAAATATTATTAACTCATGATAAATGTAAATATAACTTCAGCGAACTCTTAATTACCTTGACACCAATGATAACACAAGTAGCTCCTTGACAAGAACCTTTTACATCAATGGAAACACTTTGTTCAACACTTATGACATGATTTTCTTACACTTTCTTTACCGACTCACATTAATGGCATCACCTACCCATCCATCAAAACTAAATATACATATATTCCATTAATGTATAACACTTGTTTTGGGTGAAATTCATCTTCGGTCATGGATTTTGATGTGTTGTGGTATTATAGTTTAGGGTTTCACCTTAACATTATTTTAAAAGATAAAAATTTCCCATTTTCAAGGACATTGGATCAATTTTCTTGTAGATGCTAAATCATATTAGAGGGTATTGATTGACACTAGTCTAGCTCATTTTATGGATAGAGATATTGTGATAGAATAAGATAGGTATTCAATGGTTTTTGGTTATACAATGTCTCCATTATACTTTGCATAAATTTAGTAGGACTCATATTTATATAGAGAGATTTTCCCTTGTTATATTTGTTGGCATGTTGAGTTAGAAAGTGTTAAAACACTTTGAAAATTTAAAAAACTCTATAAATATATCTCTCATCTTATGTATGAATGTATAAAGTTGTGTTTGGATTATCAAGTATGCTCTTCTTGTAAGATTCAATAATAATTATCATTCATGCAAATACATAACTCCATGGTCTTATTTCCATGTTTGTTTCATCCCAATGCGTTATGATTATTTTTCCCAATAACTAAACATCAGCCTAGAATCACACTACAATCTCACACCATTAAATCAAAACATCAAACATGAAGTATAAGAGTACATGACTAGTTTTATACACACATAACTTCATATTATAACTACGGATTTAGCATTAAGAAAAATCTAAATGAACCTATATCACGTGGGTTATGTACGCACAACCTTATCCACTATATAGGCATTATATGCATCCAGTTTTTCTTGGTTGAATGATAGTCTTTGGGACAAAAAATGGGTTTGTCTATCGTTAACTTATTATTTTTCATTTTATTTGATATGTTGATGAGATGGTTTCACTTACATGATGACAACCTTAACCTTGTGAGTGAGGTTTAGATTTAGGAAGGAGAATGATAGTTTTTAAATTTATCAATACCCACAAGCTATGTCCATGTGAAATTTAAGCTTAACATATTATTCTATGTATAAAATCCCCCATAGTATAATATGATGAACTATAACTGATTGAATGTTTGAAGATATTATGTTGATGATCACTAAGTTGCAGAAAGTTAAATGCAAGACATTAAATCAGTTAATGTATTGTATATTTATTGATGTCAACTTGATATAATATGATTGGTTATATATATAGTGTCAAAGACTTCAAAGAACCAAAGAGAAAGAGGTTATGTTATCAGTAATTCATAAAATATATGTATACACCAAGTAACAAAAAACACCAATGGATAGTGCACCCCGATGGATAGAGAACCCTGAGAGAAGAGTCACAGTGATACCCAAGAAAGATACCCGATCAAGAATTACCAAGTAGAACCACAGTGTTACCCAACAAAAACACAACCCTGACGGATAGAGATTCCCAAGGACAACTCAAGTCAAGGCCGAGCTAACGAGTTAAACACCGATAAGAACTGAAGTTCAGAGACAAAAAAAGACTTAGCTGGCAGGAGCTAAATATGGAGTTAACTGGTTGATCACATTGTTTTCATTAACAAGTTAAAAGCTAGAGGTAAGCTAGAGTTCTAAAGTTGTTTTATTCTAGTTGTCAAAGAGAAATCTGTGGGATAAACTTGAATTATTCTTTAAAGCAAGAGTGGAGAGAATTACAAATCACGCCAAGAACAAGAAAGTCAAGGACTTAGAAATAGTAAAATTATGTCTATAAGAGAGACAAGCTAATTCATTATGAATTGGTGGGTGAATAGAGATGAAGATGTTGAAGAGAACACTGGTGAAGAAATAAGTCTTCATATAGTCCTGATCAAAAAATCTAAAGAACAGAGCTAAATATTTCTACGGACACTGAGAAATAGAGAAGTACAACATCATCGAGCAAAAAGAAGTGGAGAAAAGCAACAAAAAAGAAACATTGATCAGAAAGGTATTATGAGCTTACAATAGATCTGAACATCTGTAAGTTTAAGTTGTATTTATGAACAGATCATATACTATTTCATTTTAACCATTGGATCTGAAATTCTCTTAACCAAGCAGGACTTAACAATCCTTTATATATTGAGATACATCCTAAGGAGTATCAAAAGGTTTATCATGAAGATAGCATAGTGAATGCAAGATATCAAGTGATAAAATGTTAGTGATAAATCCTCTAACAAGGTTGCACTTAATAGTGTGTTTGTAACCTTTAATAGGGTTGGCTCTACACCAAGCTCACTTCAGAAGAGTGAAAATTTTGGGTTACCAGTCCCAAGTGGTTTTTCCCTTAACATGGTTTCCACGTTAAAAATCTATGTGTCAAATGTGTTTATGATTCATTTCTTTGATGTTTTTATTTACACATTACTATAATATGATTGATTGGTAAACACTAAGTTATTTACTGTATTTCAATAAAGGCTAGACTGCTATTCAGTAAAGCTTAAGAACAAGGGTTAAAAGTGAACTCCAAGCAGTAGTTATTTGAGAAGATAATTTAAAGGAATACATCTTGTAGGACTGAAGATAACTAGAGGTTTATATTTGAGATATAAAGTTTTGGCTGGTTAATTGGATTAATTTTTTAGGCCACTGATTCACCACTCCCCCTCTCAGTTATTCTAACAATTGGTATTAGAGCTTGTGTGCTTAGAAAGGAGTGTTTCAATACCTAAGCTAAAGATCACAAGATGAGAAAATGGGATGTGCCTAAGTTGAACAAGGACAACTTTACATCATGGAAAAGTAGGATAAGACTCCACCTATCAGGTATTGGAAATGATGTTACTCAATACTTGGGTACTGAATATGTGTTGCCTACAAGACCTCACACACTTGATCAATTGAGAGAAAAGCATGAGCACAATTCTATGATGATAGAACTTTCTTCCTCACTCTCTGATGTTGAATTTGAAGATGTAAAAATATGCACCACTGCAAAGCAAATGTGGAACAAATTGAAGCTAGTACATGGAGGAGATGCAAATGTACTAAGAGATAAGGCAGAAAGCCTAAGAGGTAAATTTGATGACCTAAGAATGAAATAAGGAGAAAATATCACTCAGTACAGCTGTAGAATCAAAGAGGTAGTCAATGCTATCTGAGAAGTTGGAGGTGTACTTGAAGAATAAATAGTGGTAAGTAAAATCCTAAGAACCTTACTGCGTGTTTATGCTATTAGAGTATCTTCTATACAATAAATGAGAGCAGTAACAAACAATAATGTCACTCTAGATAGTTTGGTTGGTAGACTTATTTCATTTGAGATGAATAACTTTGACAACAGTATCTTACCATCTATTGAGTCTGCATTCAAATCTTATTTGAAAATAATTAAATCAAGTCATAAACACACTATGAGAAATGATAGTGAAAGTGATAGTGATGACCAAGAACTTGATGAGATTGAAGCACTAATGGCTAGAAAATTGTAGAGAGGAAAAGGAAGATACAAAGGTAAATTACCATTGGTATGTTTTAATTGTAAAGAGATTGGACACTTTACTACTAGATGTCCTAACAAAAGAAAAGAAGACATAAACAGTGACAGATCACATGAAAATAAGTTTGACAGAGGTGATAACAGAGATTATCGAAGCAACAGACAATCTGATAGAAGAGATACCTGATACTACAATGACAAAGGGAAGAAATCTTGTTACCTAGCTGAGAATAGAGCTAGAGATACTGACACTAAATTTGATGAATATATTGAGATGGTATTTGTTGCCATGAAGGATGATTCAAATGAAGAGGAAAGGTGTGTTGAGACTACACTCATATCTAAGGTTAGTAAGAATGATGTCTAGATTATAGATAGTGTCTGCACTCACCACATGATTAGAGATAAAGAAAAGTTTAAAACTTTTGGGTATTATAATGGTGGGTCAGTAAGAATGGGTAATGACTCACCTTGTCCGGTTGAAGGTAAAGGAACCATAATGTTAAATAATCTGATCAAATGTGAAAATGCATACTGGGTGAAGGGACTTAACTATAATCTATTAAGTGTTTCACATCTGAATAACATAGGTCACCAAGTTACATTTGAGAACAAAAAGGAAAATATCTTTAATGAATCAAGAAGGTTGATCGGAATTGGTGAACAGACAAAAGGTAACATATTCTATCTTGATGATATTAACACCACTTGTTTAATGGCTAGAAACAAATACATATGGTTGTGGCATAAAAGGAAAGTAAGAGGCTTACCGAGCATGTCAAAGCCCGACCATATCATGTGTAAGAATTGTCAAAAAGGTAAAATGACAAATTCTGGTTTCAAAATAAAAAACCATACATCTAATGTTATTCTAGAATTAGTCCATACTGGTCTATGTGGACCCATGAGAACTAAGAGATACTATGGTGATAGATACTTCATTCTATTTGTATATGATTATTCTAGAATGATGGCAGTTATGTTCTTAAAAGAGAAATTAGAAGCATTCAAGATGTTTAAATGGTATAAAGATATTGTAGAAAAACAAAGTGGTAAGGAACTGAAATCCTTAAGATCAGATAGAGGAGGAGAATTTATTTCTAATGAATTCACTAACTTTTGTAATGAGCATGGAATTAAAAGACAGGTTTCTGCACCAAGAACACCACAGCAAAATGGGATTGTTGAAAGAAGGAACATATACATTGTTGATTGTGCAAGAATACTGATGATAGAAAAAGGAATCACACAAACATTCTGGAGGGAAGATGTCAGTACTACTGTCTACACATTGAACAAATTTCAATTGAAGAAAGACACCAAAAATACACCTTATGAACTATGGTATGGATACACACCCAATGTAAGTTACTTCAAAATTTTTGGAAGTCAATGTTATATTTGAAAGATGATAGAAATGGAAAGCTTGAATACAAAAGTGAAGAAGGAATCTTTCTAGGGTATTCCATCAAAAGCAAGGCTTATAAATGTCTTAACAAGTCCTCTAACAAGATAATTTAAAGTGAAAATGTCAGAATAGATGAATTTGTAGAGAACAAATGACAAGGAAAGCATAAAAGAACCGGAAGACTACAACAGATTTGTCTACAATGAAGAACCTGGCACTCTGCACTCGAGCATCAGGCTGCAAATACTAAAAATTAGGAAATTGCTCAAAATTATGTTCCAAGCAATGGAGATCAGAATGAAGGTCAAGATGATGATCAGAATGATGAACACAGAGCTGAACCTATACTTTCCAAGTGATGTAGCACTAGTCTTTCTTCTCCCTAGCTTCCTCTAAGGTCTCCTAGGACAATCTCTTGACCTACTAGGGTTGTTTCACTAAACCTATGCTCCTTAGGTTTATTCTCACAAGAACCTAACACTTTCAACTAGTGAACACCAACAAGGTAGAATCCAAACTCTTCATGCTCTCTCTTAGACCCAAAATGGTCATTCTTGCTCCATCTGCTCAATTTGATCCAAATGGACTCTAAATATTCCCAAATGGAAAGGTAGTCTCCAATATTTTTAATTGGACAAATTTCAATTTCCACTATCTACTTTGGAATTGAAACACTAATTGAGTTCCAAATTCCAAATCAAATTCACCCAAAAGAGAGCTACTAGCTTTAGGCCTAATTACGGTCCTTTTCTGCATTAACTCTTAAAACCTCCAAACAAGTATGAAAATAAACTCCATATCCTGATACCCTTTAGCAAGAACCTAAGGATTTTCTAGGTCTTGGCTCTCAGAGGTATTTGTACATTACTTCCTACATTCATGCCTAAAATTCAAGGTTTTAGGTCTTTGCCACTATCTGCACAAGAAATGGATCTTCTTGGCTAACAAAACAACTTACCCAAACTTATCCTCTGATTTGGGGTTCCTTCATTGACTCTTCTACCTTCCCACATTCATTTATTGAAGCTATGAATGATTTCAATCCCTCTAGCAAGATCTGCAGTTACTGGTGATCCCTAGCCATGTCACTATGGCTCACCTAGGGAATCACCTTAAAAATGGCTTCCATAACTTCCTGGGCCCCTCCTTCACTGTACATAATGTAAATGGATTCACCTTCCATAATCCAAGAGCCCGTGCAAGTTCCATGGTGGAAAATGGATCTATGACTCCATTTTTTCACAATGCTCAATTCAAGACAGTGACAGTCCAGAAAACAAAAGAATTTAAACAAGTAACTAAAACTATTGAATAAAACAAAGTAATGCCACAAGAAATCTTATATCAACATAAATTAATCAAATCAATTCTTACATAAGTTATTTCAATCCATTAAACATTCTTATCTTCACAAAATACAAAAACTGTAACTGTATATCAAATTTCACAGTTCGTACACAATATGACTTCAAAATGCCAACCCTCCAAAAAGCTCGAGGCTGGTCTTAAATAGTTGACCAAGGCACTAGAAAATTGATTTCAAACAGTTAGGGAACTAAATTCCTCAAAGTTGCATTCTTGTCATAAATGTTGTCAATGTTGTCAATGACAACATTGACAACTTTGCAACTTTTTGGATATGTTATCCAAACCATTAATTAGGGTGAAATAACATCAAATAGGACCTCTATCCCTTTGTTTGACTCATTTGGAAATCAAATACCAAAAACACCCTATTGGACCTAAATGAACACAAAGGGATAGAGGTCCTATTTAAAGAACACCAAGTATGTCAGAAGACACCATCCACATAACCAAATCATAGCAGACAAGAAGGTTGGAATTAGAACAAGAAGTAAGTCACTAAAAAATAGATGTTTAATTTGTGATTGAGCCTAAATTTGGAAGAACAAGTGAAAATAGTAATCTGTATTTAAAAGAATATTTTGATGACAACATTTTGATTGCTGAAATATTTGTTGATGATATCATATTTGGGGGTAATGATATGTTATTTAAATCATTTGCCAATCAAATGAGAAAAGAGTTGTTAGTAATAACTGAGAGGGGGGGTGAATCAGTGGCCTAAAAAATATTCCAATGATCAACCCAAAAAATTAGTACCAAAATATTAAGCCTCTAGTTATCTTCAGTCCTATAAGATGAATGCCTTCAAATACTTATATCAAATTACTACTGCTCGGAATACTTTGTAAAACCTTTTGTTGTATGTTTACCGAATAGTAGTCTATTAATTTACCGAAAGAAAGTAAATTATCTAGAGTATGCCGATTAATCCAGTTAAGTTAAGTGTAATACAAAACACTATATTAATGACTCATGAACACATTGACACATGGATTTTTAACGTGGAAACCCTATTAAGGGAAAAAACACTTGGGACCGGTAACCCAAAATTTTCACTCTTTTGAAGTGAGCTCGGTGGAGAACCAACCCTGTTAAAGGTTACAAACACACTATTAGGTGTGACCTTGTTAGAGGATTTAAAATTTTAGTCTGACATTTGATATCGGGCATCTTTATGCTACCTTCCTTGATCAAACACTCACTTGGCCTATCAATAGGTATCTAGCATCTCATGCTATCTTCATGATCAAAATTTTTGATACTCCTTAGGATGTATCTCAATATAGAAAGGATCTTTAAACCCTGCTCAGTTAAGAGACTTTCTAAATCAATGGTTAAACTGAAACAATATGATTTGTTCACATATGCAACTTATACTTGCAGATTTTTAGATCTATTGTAATCTCATAAAATTATTCTGATCAATATATCTTGGTTATACCTTTTCTCCACTTTGATTATGCTCAGTGATGTTGTGCTATGTTGCTCGATGTCCACAAAAAAATTTAGCTCTTTCCTCAGCTTGTTGATCAGGAATGTATGAAGTTGTTCTTTATCAGTTTCTCTTCAACATCCTCTTTTCATTTACCCACCACACCAATTTGTAATGAATTGAGTTGTCTCTTTATTGACATAATATCATCATTGTTAGGTTCTTGATTTTCTTGATCTTGGTGTGATCCATAATTCTTTCCAATTATATTTAAAGTAAAACTCATGTTTTATCTCGTTGAGATCTTCTTGCCAACTAGACAAAACAGCTTTAAACCTATTACTTATCTATGGCTTTATCTTGTCAATGAAAATAAGGATAACTGCCAATTAACTCTATATTTAGCTCTGCTAGCTAGATATTTTTTTCATTTCTGAACTCAATTTAATTTCATTGTTTAACTCTTTGATAGCTTTGGTCAACACTCCAGTTCTCCTCAGGCTTCTCCGTTGGTTTACACTATGTTTCTGGCCGTCAGTTATGCTTGTGATTCTACTCATTGGTAATGCTTGTCAGTGTTCTTGCTCGGGCATCACTATGACTTGACTTTCGATGATCTCTATTTGTCAGTGTCCACTAACTATCAGTGTTTAAATTCATATTGTGAATGCTTGTCTTTTATGCATTATTGAAAGCATAAACTTTTTCTCTTTGATTCTGTGAAGTATCTGACACTTTGATTATAACCGATTAGATTATATCAAGTTGACATCAATGACAATACAATCCATTAACTGATTTAATGTCTTGCATTATACTTTTGCATATTGGTGATCAACTTAACATCTTCAAACATTCAATCAGTTACATGCCATCAATCTCTCCCTTTGGCATTGATGGAAACATACTACATTATCATACTATACTATCACTAATATAATATGAAATATAGAGTTTCATCAAGCTTTCCTAATGTAACTATTACAAATTTCTGGCTCTTGATAAGCTCAAAAATAGCTTAGATTTGTTTCATGCAGAGTGGTTGTCTTCAATCTTCAATCCCTTCTTTGGATAGATGTATCATCTAATATCTATGTTGTGATATGTGATCTTCCTTGACTGTTCCTCTTCTTGATAATCTCTTTTTCCTTTGATAGCAATCTTTCTCTTTGTCTGAACTCTCTCCCTTTGTTACTTATCTCCCTTAGATGGATATTTCATAGGTAATCAAATTCTCTCCCTTAGAATATTTATTAACTCTTCCTTCTAATTCTCAGGAACTTATCTTCATGGAAAATTATATAACCTCTCCCTTTATCATATCTTTCCCTTATGCTAATGAGATCATCTCTCCCTTTGATAATGCAAATCTCTTCCTGATGATAATGAGATCATTCTCTCCCTTTGTATGATAATGAGATCATCTCTCCCTTTGACAACAATGCAAAAAAAAAATACTTCTCCTTTTTTTATCATCTATATCATGTTCCATCCCTTTGCATAATATATTCCTTGAATTTCCCTATCCATCAACAATACAATGTCTCTGGTTTTTGGTGCAGATATGTACCTTGCTATGTATAGATTTATCTATTGTTGTTCATTCCAGTGTTTGCATCAATATGACTTATCTTCAGATTTGGTATGGGCTGATGCAACCTCCTAGTCATCTTTCTGACCGATAGACAAGGGTTGAACCCCTAGTCTCTTTCTCAAGTACTCAAATATATCCTTCGGTAATGGCTTGGTGAATATATCAGCTAACTATTCCTTTGATTGAACATATTCCAGTGTCATTTCCTTTGATTTCACTTGTTCCCTTAGATAGTGATACTTGATAGCAATATGCTTAGTCTTAGCATGCATGACTAGATTCTTAGAAATGTTAATTGCATTGGTATTATCACAATAGATAATTACTGGTTCAAGAATCTTCATATTCATACCTTCTAGCAATTGTTTGATCCATGCAATGTTGGAGCAATTTGCAGTAGCAACCACATACTCTGCTTCTACAGTTGACTGAGAGATGCATCCTTGTTTCTTGTTGATCCATGTGACAATTTTGTCACCTATGAAGAATGCTCCTCGAGTTGTGCTCTTTCGGTCATCAATTTTTCTAGCCCAATCAGCATCTGTATAGACTTGGAGCTCAAATTTTCCATCTCTTGTGTACCATAATCCATAGTCCTCAGTTTTCTTTAGATATCTCAGAATTCTTTTGGCAACAGTCATATGTGATTCTTTGGTATTAACAGAGAATCTTGAAACTATTCCAACTATGTGTTCTATATCTATTCTGGTGTGAATAACATACATTAGTTTACCAATCTTTGATCTATATAAGGTTTGATTTACCTCATTGGATTTGTCTTCTTTTGTCAGCTTACATCTGGTAGCCATATGTGTTCCAACTGGTTTGGAATCTTCCATCTTGAATATCTTCAGCACTTCCTTGATGTATTTGGATTGAGTGATGTATATGCCTGCATCTTGTTGAAGAATCTGTAGAACAATAAAGAATTTGATCTCTCCAAACATATACATTTCAAATTCCTTGCTC
This sequence comes from Thuja plicata, assembly GCA_018584345.1. Taxonomy (NCBI): domain Eukaryota; kingdom Viridiplantae; phylum Streptophyta; class Pinopsida; order Cupressales; family Cupressaceae; genus Thuja; species Thuja plicata. The sequence goes on along the minus strand of MU227149.1, from coordinate 45,393 downwards.
ATTTCATTAGCAAAGGATTTTCATAACAATTCATTTCCCCCAAAAATGATATCATCAACAAAAATTTCAGCAATCAGGATATTACCATCGGTATCTTCTTTTAATTACAGATTTTTATTTTCACTTGTTCTAACAAATTTTATGCTAATGAGATATGAGTTAATTCTTTCATACCAGGCTCTTGGTGCTTGTTTTAATCCATACAAGGCTTTATGTAGTTTACATACCATGTTTCTCTTGTCTAGATCAACAAACCCTTCTAGTTGTTCAATGTATACCTCTTCTTCTAGTATTCCATTTAGGAATGCAGATTTGACATCCATTTGGTATACCTTGAATCCTTTAAATGCATCATAAGAAAGTATTATTCTAACTCCTTCTAGTCTAGCAACAGGTGCAAAGTTTTCTCCATAATAAATACCTTATTCTTGTTCATATCCCTTGCATACTAATATTGCTTTATTTCTTGTGACTTCTCCATTTTAATTTAGCTTGTTTCTGAGTATCCATTTGGTACCAATGACATTCTTGTCATATGGTCTCGGTGCTAGTGTCCATGTATTGTTCTTCTCAATTTGTTCTATTTTCTCATTCATAGCACTGACCCATTCTTCATTCTCAAGTGCATTGTTAACAAATTTAGGCTCAAAATAACAAAGTAAACATCTGGTGTTAAGTGACTTACTTCTTGTTCTTGTTCTAGCCTTCTTGTCTCTTGTGATTTGATTTTTTGGATGATGTCTTCTAACATACTTGGCAAGTTTCAGTTCAACTCTTTGTTCATCATTCTGAACATCTTCTTCACCTTCATTCTCATCTCCATTGTTTGTAACATCATCTTGAGGATTATCCTAATTGTCAGTAATTGTATCCTGATGCTCGGGTGTAATGTTTTGATGCTTGGGACAGACACACTGTTGCTTAGGTAGAGTGTCAGGTTCTATATAAACAAACTTGTTGTAGTCCTCTTGTTCCTTTTTTCTTTCCTTATCATTATTTTCTGCAAATTCATTTATTTTCACATTTGCACTTTCAATGATTTTGTTAGATGACTTGTTAATACATTTATAAGCCTTGATTTTGGTTGAGTACCCTATAAAGATACCTTCTTCACTTTTGCAGTCAAGTTTTCCATTTCTATCATCCTTCAATATATAACATTGACTACCAAATATTTTGAACTTACATTGGGTGTATGACCATACCAAAGCTCATAGGGTGTCTTCTTTATGTCCTTCTTCAATTGTACTCTATTTAATGTGTAGACTGTAGTACTAATTGCTTCCCTCCAAAAAGTTTGAGTGATTATTTTCTCAATCAACAATGTTCTTGCACAGTCAACAATTGATCTGTTTCTTCTTTTAGAAATTCCATTTTGTTGTGGTGTCCTCAGTGTAGAAACCTGTCTTTTAATTCCATGCTCATTGCAATAGTCACTGAATTCTTCTGAAGTAAATTCCCCTCCTCTATCTGACCTTGAGCATTTCAATTTCTTTTCACTTTGTTTTTCTACCATTTTTTTATACCATTTAAACATCTTAAATGCTTTTGATTTATCTTTTAAGAACATGGCTATCATCATTCTAGAAAAATCATAAGCAAAGAGAATAAAATACCTATCTCCATAGTAGCTCTTTGCCCTTATAGGTCCACATAGATCTGTATGGACTAATTCTAGAATTGTAGTAGATGTATTGGTTTTACTCTTGAAACTAGAATTTGTTATCTTACCTTTTTGACAATTCTTGCACATGATATGCTCGGGGTTAGTCATGCTCGATAAGCCTCTGACATTTCTTTTTTTTCTTATCTTTATAATGTTTTCAAAGTTTACATGACACAATCTTTTGTGCCACAACCATATGTCTTTGTTTCTAGCCATCAAACAAGTGGTGTTAGTGTCATCAAGATAGAAAAGGTTACCTTTTGTCTGCTCACCGGTACCAATCAACCTTCTTGATTCATTGTAGATATTTGCCTTCTTATTTTCAAATGATACTCTGTGACCTGAATTATTCAGTTGTGAAACACTTAACAAATTATAATTCAGTCCTTTTACCCAGTAGGCATTTTCACATTTTATTAGGTTATTCAACATTATGGTTCCTTTACCTTCAACTAGACAAGGTGTATCATTTCCATTCTCACTGAACCACCATTATAGTATTCAAAAGTCTCAAACTTTTATTTATCACCAGTCATATGGTGAGTGCAGCCACTATCTATGATATAGACATCATATTTACTAACTTTAGATATGAGTGCAGTTTCTACCTACCTTTCTTCATCTTCATCTAAATCATCCTTCATGGCTACAAATACCATCTTGATGTCTTCTTCTGATTCAGTGTTGGTGTCATCAGCTCTGTTCTCATCTAGGTAATAAGCTTTCTTCCCTTTGTCCTTGTAGTCTCATTTATCTCTTTTTTTAGATTGTCAGTTGCTTCGGTAATCTCTATTATAACCTTTATCAAACTTCTTCTCATATGATCTGTCATGTCCTCTATCATCTTTTCTTTGGTTTGGGCATCTTGCAGCAAAGTGTCCAACCTATTTATAATTGAAACATACAAGTGGTAATTCAGCTTTGTATCTACCTTTGCCTCTCTGCAATCTTCTGGCCATAAGTGCTTTAATCTCATTAATTCCTTGATCCTCATTATCACTGTCACTATCATTTCTAACAGCATGTCTATGACTTGAGTTACTTATCTTTAAAGAAGATTTGAATGCAGATTCTATAGATGGTAAGACATTGTTATCAAAGTTGTTCATATCAAATGAAATTAGTCTACCAATCGGACTATCTAGAGTAACTAAATTGTTTACAACTGCTCTCATTTCTTGAATAGCAGAAACTCTAATAGCATAAATAGGCAATAAGGTTCTTAAGATTTTTCTTACCACTGTCTCCTCTTCAAGTACACCTCCAACTCCTCAGATATCATTTACTACCTCTTTGATTTTGTAGCTATACTGAGTGATGTTTTCTCCTTCTTTCATCCTTAGGTCATCAAACCTCCCTCTTAGGATTTATGTCTTTGCTCTTAGTACATTGGCATCTCCTCCATGTACAAGCTTCAACTTATCCCACATTTTCTTTGCAGAGGTGCAGGTTTTGACATCTTCAAACTCAGCATCGAAAAGTGATGATGCAAGTTCTATCATCATGCAGTTATGCTCATGCTTTACTCTTAATTGCTCAAGAGTGTGAGGTCTTTTAGGAAACACAAATTCAGTATCTAAGTATTGAACAATATCATTTCCAATACCTGATAGGTGGAGTCTTATTCTTCTTTTCCATGATGCAAAGTTGTCTTTATTCAACTTGGGCACATCTCGTCTATTCATCTTGTGATATTTTTCTTGAGTTGTTAAACTCCCTTTCTAAGCACACAAGCTCTAATACCAATTGTTAGTAATACTTGAGAGGGGGGGTGAATCAATGGCCTCAAAAATATTCTAATAATCAACCCAAAAACTTAGTACCACAATATGAAGCATCTAGTTATCTTCAATCCTATAAGATGAATGCCTTCAAATACTTATATCAAATTACTACTGCTCAGAATGCTTTGTAAAACCTTCTACTATATGTTTACCGAATAGCATTCTGTTAATTTACCGAAAGCCAGTAAATTATCTAGAGTATACTGATCAATCCAGTTAAGTTAAGTGTAATGCAAAACACTAAAGTAATGACTCATGAACACATTGACACATGGATTTTTAATGTGGAAACCCTGTTAAGGGAAAAACCCACTTGGGACTGGTAACCCAAAATTTTCACTCTTATGAAGTGAGCTCAATGAAGAGCCAACCTTGTTGAAAGTTACAAACACACTATTAGGTGTTACCTTGTTAGAGGATTTAAAAGTTTAGTATGTCACTTGATATCGGGTATCTCTATGCTACCTTCCTTGATCAAAAACTCACTTGGCCTATCAACAGGTATCTAGCATCTCATGCTATCTTCATGATCAAACTTTTTAATACTCCTTAGGATGTATCTCAATATAGAAAGGATATTTAAATCCTACTAGGTTAAGAGACTTTCTGAATCAATGGTTAAACTAAAATAGTATGATCTGTTCACATATACAACTTATACTTGCAGATTTTTAGATCTATTATAATCTCATAAAACTATTCTGATCAATATATCTTGGTTTATACATTTGCTCCACTTTGATTCTAGTTGGTGATGTTGTGCTATGTTTCTCGTTGTTCGCAAACTTTATCTCTTTCCTCAGCTTGTTGATCAGGATTGTATGAGGTTTCTCTTCATCAATTTCTCTTCAACATCCTCTTTTCATTTACCCACCACACCAATTCATAATGAATTGATTTGTCTCTTTATTGACATGATATCACCATTGTTAGGTTCTTAATTTTCTTAATCTTGGCGTGATCCACAATTTTCGCCAATTATATTTAAAGAAAAACTCTTATTTTATCTCGATGAGATCTTCTTGCCAACTGGACAAAACAACTTTAAATCCATTACTTATCTCTGGCTTTATCTTGTCGATGAAAACAAGGATAACTACTAGTTAACTCTATATTTAGATCTACCATCTAGATATTTTTTCATTTCTAAACTCAAGTTAATTTCGGTGTTTAACTCTTTGATAGCTTCGGTCAACACTCCAGTTCTCCTCAGGCTTCTCCGTCGATTTACACTATGTTTCTGGCTGTCGGTTATGCCTGTGATTATGCTTGTCGGTAATGCTCATCGGTGTTCTTGCTCAAGCATCACTATGACTTAACTTTCAGTGATCTCTATCTGTTAGTGTCCACTGATAGTCGGTGTTTGAAGTCATATTGTGAATGCTTATCTTTTATGCATTATTGAAAGCATAATCTTTTTCTCTTTGATTCTCTAAAGTATTTGACACTTTGATTATAACCGATTAGATTATATAAATTTGACATCAATGACAATAAAATCCATTAACTTATTTAATGTCTTGCATTATCCTTTTTCATATCGGTGATCAACTTAACATCTTCAAACATTCAATCAGTTGCATGTCATCAAGAGTTTGAGATGTCAATGTTTGGGGAGAATTAATTCTTTCTTGGTCTACAGATTCTTCAACAAGATGCAGGGATATATATCACACAATCCAAATATATCAAGGAAGTGTTGAAGATATTCAATATGGAAGATTGCAAGCCAGTTGAAACACCTCTGGCAACTGGATGCAAGCTAACAAAGGAAGACAAGTCAACCAAGGTAAATCAAACCCTATATAGATCAATGATTGGAAAAATCATGTATGTTGTTCATACTAGACTAGATATAGAACATGTAGTTGGAATAGTTGCAATATTCTCTGCTGACCCAAAGGAATCATACATGACTTTTGTCAAAATAATTCTGAGATATCTTAAGAATACCGAAGACTATGGCTTATGGTATAGAAGAGAAGGCAAATTTGAGCTTCAAGTCTATACAGATGCTGATTGGGCAAGAAATTTAGATGATAGGAAGAGAACAACAGGAGGAGCATTCTTCATGGGTGACAGACTTGTCACATGGATTAATAAGAAGCAAGGATGCATCTCACAATCTACTACAGAAGCAGAATATATGGTTGCTACTGCAAATTGTTCTAACATTGCGTGGATCAAACAATTAAAGGAAGGTATGAATATGAAAATTCTTGAACTAGTAATTATCTATTGTGATAATAGAAGTGCAATAAACATATCAAAGTATCTTGTCATGCATGCTAAGACAAAGCATATTGCTATCAAGTATTATTACTTAAGAGAGAAATTGCAAGAGAAAGTGGTGATACTATAATATGTTTAATCCAAGGAATGATTAGTAGACATATTCACAAAGCCATTGCCTAAAGATACATTTGAGTACCTGAGAAAGAGACTAGGGGTCCGACCCTTGTCTACTAGTCACTAAGCTGACTAGGAGGCTGCATCAGCCTACACATTGTCAGAATAACATTCATGTTGATGCAATCAAAGAGATGGACTGCAAAGATACATCAGTACATAGCAAGATACTAATCTGCACCAAACACCAGAGTCATTATACTATTGATGGAAAGGGAAATTCAAGGAGTATATTATAAAAGGGAGGAAGGATATACTTATGCATTGCTTTCAAAGGGAGAGAGATTATATCCATATGAAATATCCCTCATAACTATCCAAAGGGAGAGAAGTATCCTAAGGGAGAGATAGATAAATTATATATTCATATGAAATATCTATTGTTGTCAAAGGAAAAAGAGATATTCATCAAGGAGAGGAATAGTCAAAGGGAGAGATAGAATAAGAAGTTGCTACATCTATCTAGTGAAGGGAATGAAGATTTAAGAAAGTACTCTGCAAGAATCAAATCTAAGCTAGAAGAGCTTATCGAGAGCTAGATATTTGTATTAGTTATAGAACAATAATTTTGGAAGATTGATGAACTACAACTGATATATTTCATATTGTATTAGTAATAATGTAGTGTGTTGCCATCTATGCCAAAGGGAGAGATTGATGAACTATAACTGATTGAATATTTGAAGATGTTAAGTTGATGATCACCAAGCAACAGAAAGTTAAATGCAAGACATTAAATCAGTTAATGTATTGTATTGTCATTGATGTCAACTTGATATAATATGATTGGTTATATACATAGTGTCAAAGACTTCAAAGAACCAAAGAGAAAAAATTTATGTTATCAGTAATACATAAAAGATCAGTATACACCAAGTGACAAAAAACATTGATGGACAGTGCACCCTAACAGATAGAGAACCCCGAGAGAAAATTCACACTAATACTCAAGCAAGATACCCAATCAAGAATTACCAAGCAGAACCACAGTGTTACCCGACGGATAGATAACCCTGACGAACAGACAACCCTGACAGATAGAGATGCCTGAGGATAACTGAAGTCAAGGCCGAGCTAACAAGGAGTTAAACACCGATAAGAACTGAAGTTCAAAAATGACAAAAGTCTTAGCTAGCACGAGCTAAATATGGGTTTAACTGGTTGATCATAGTGTTTTCATCGACAAGTTAAAAGCCAGAGATAAGCTAGAGTTTTAAAGTTGTTTTATTCCAGTTGTCAAAGAGAAATCTGTGAGATAAAACTAAAGTATGCTTTAAAGAAAGAATGGCAAGAATTATGGATCACGCCAAGAACAAGAAAGTCAAGGACTTAGAAATGGTGAAATTATGTCTATAAGAGAGACAAGATAATTCATTATGAATTGGTGGGTGAATAGAGAAGAAGATGTTGAAGAGAACATTGGTGAAGAAAGAAGTCTTTATATAGTCCTGATCAAACAAGCTAAATAATAGAGCTAAGTATTTATGCGGACACTGAGCAACAAAGAAGCACAGCATCACTGAGAAGAAAGAATTGGAGCAAAGGAAAAAAAAAACATTGATCAAAAAGGTATTATGAGATTACAATAGATCTGAACATCTGCAAGTCTAAGTTGTATTTATAAACAGATCATATATTTTTTTAGTTTAGCCATTGGATCAGAAAGTCTCTTAACCAAGAAGTACTTAACAATCCTTTATATATTGAGATACATCCCAAGGAGTATCAAAAGGTTTATCATGAAGAAAGCATAGTGAATACCAGATATCAAGTGATAAACTGTTAGTGATAAATCCTCTAACAAGGTCGCACTTAACAATGTGTTTGTAACCTTTAACAGGGTTAGATCTTCACCGAGCTCACTTCAGAAGAGTGAAAATTTTGGGTTACCGATCCCAATTTTTTTTTCCCTTAACAAGGTTTCCACATTAAAAATTCATGTGTAAAATGTGTTTATGATTCATTGCTTTGATGTTTTTCTTTACACATTACTAAAACAGGATTGATCGGTAAACACTAAGTTATTTACTATATTTAGGTAAAGGCTAGACTGCTATTCGATAAAGCTTAAGAATATGGTTTTGTTGGCAAGTTGACTTCCTAAGTATGCATGACTCATTTTGTGTTGTCATCATGGCAAAAAATTCATGATTAGTTTTTGTCTTGAAAGACAAAATGACTAAGTATGGAAAACAAGGCAGACAGAGATACTCAGCGATCAGCACATTAGCGCACGTGCGAGAGATTGATTTAGCTTATGTGAATTTAGATAAAGTTGCATGACATTTTAACATGCTACATCCAGACACGCATCATATGGAACAACAGTACGGAAAAGTTACAGGAAGATCAGTAGACCAGCAGTCCAGAAGACATAGCATGGAAGCCGACTACTGTTTTGATCAGCGTGAATTATTTTGTAATGTAATGGCTAAACACCTTTTGTCATATGTTTGTAATGATGGAATTATCATTGTAGTAAACATGCTTGAGCCAACTTGTTTGGAAGCGTTGTATTTTTTTTTTTAGGGCCAACTAGTGTTTTGTTTTGGGTCGCGCCTATTCAGATATGAACATATAAGTATGTAATGTAAAGTAATGTTACAAGTGTCAATTATTATGAAAGAGGAAGATACAGAGGGACAGTATAATGAAGTCATTATATGATATAGCTCTTTAAGAGAGTAAGAGCATTCGCACATACATGAAACTGATCAGGCAATAGTGTCATCATAGTAGTTCATTTTGATATAGTGCATATCATCTTTCAGAAGGTTGTAGCCTTCATCTTATTGGGCAGTGAGCCATATACCTTTAATAAGGTTTTTTAAAAGACTCCTAACAAGGTCAGACCTTTAACCAGGTCATTCTACTCATATTGTAAATACTGCTTCTAATAGGGCAAAGGAACTCTCACAGGTTCATTATACTTAGTACAATATTTGTGGGTACTAATTCCCATCGGGGTTTTCCTCTGATCAAGGTTTCCCCATAATCATATCATGTGTTATGAGTTCTTATGTTAATCTTCATTCTATGTATGTTTGATTTATGTTTAAGTTGCTGAAAGTAATTATTAGACAAACACTTATTCACCCCCCTCCCTCTCAATCTTTCTAAGAATTGGTATCAGAGCTCTGGTCCTCAGCAAATAAGTTTAACTACTTGAGGTGATCATGGACATAGTAGAAGCAAAACATTTGAAAAAGAATCTTGAAGCAGCTCTTGAAGATCTTGATAGATCTGAAAAACAAAATGAAGAACTTAGACTGAAAGTTGATGGCTCACAAATTCTTATCAAGAAACTAAGAAAAGATTTGAAAGATTGTTCTACAAGTGACTTAAGGAAAATGATCAAAAATCTCAATGAAGAGAATATGTCTCTGAAAGATAAAGTTGAGAATCTAGATGAACGGCTCACAGACAGCCAAATTGCTATTGAAGAAAAGATCAAAGAAAGAAAACAACTAGATGATGAACTTTTAAAAGCAAACATGATAGTTCTTGAATTGGAAAACATAAAAAAGAAGCTGGAATCTGAATTAATAGAAGAAAAGGATAAGATTGATAAACTCCACACAAGTTCTGATTCACTTCAATCTCAGCTCAATGCACAAAAGCAAAAAGGTGACACTACTGGTCTTAGATTCAATACAACACAAACTGAAGTCAATTATTTACAAGAAAGAGAGAAACCTCATGAAGCATCTTCAGAAGTAAGGAAAGTTGAAAATGTTGAAGAGATTAAAGAAAATCTACCAAAAAGGGAAATCAAGCAAGTTAACAGAACTTATTGTGCATGCAAAAAACATGGTCATTTGGCAAGAGATTGCAAAGAGATAAGACCTTTTAATGGTTATTGTTTCTCTTGTAATAAATTTGGTCACAGGGCTATACATTGCATAACAAATCAAAGAAATCAGTCACAGCAGAATCAAAGAAGAATGAATCAAAACAATCAGAGAAATCAACCTCAAAGGAATCTGCAGAACACTAGATGTCAGATATGTAACTACAATGGACACACAACAAAGCAATGCAGCATGATGAACAAGAGAATCAAACCTCCTATCATTTGTCACACATGTGGAAAGCCTGGACACATCTCAAGGTTTTTTAGATTCAAAACTCAAAAGCAAGAGGATCCTAAGAAATCAATATTTGAAGAGAAAGGAGAAGTTAAGTTTGTTCAAGCAAATGAAGATTCAAGAAAAATTTGGGTTGACGTAAAGAAGGACAATGATGTTAAAAAAGTAGTTGATGCATCCAAAGTGGATGCACCCTCTACTTCTGCTTGAATAGACCTTCTTGGTCTTAGGGGGAGCTATTCTAGCTCAGGACCCCTGCGCAGTTTGTATACTCACCTATGAGTATGCGCCTATGAAATCATGGTTACAAGAACATAATGTTTCTATGTGCATTCACGCACTATTTAAAATGCATTGGGATCTAAGCTTCAAAATCTCTAAGTAATTTGTGTACGGTTGCAAACATTAAATGCGGTAGATTGTATAAAAGAAAGTAAGTGTTCGATCTTCCTCACACTTGCATTCGAGAGCATAGAATTTGGAGAGCATTGGAGAACTAGACATCAAGGCATGAAAGCATAATAGATTTGGTAGTTAAGAAAATAGACAAGGAGTTTGAAATGGAACCCTAACAGTCGTGCCATTTTGAAATTTCATCAAACCCTACTTAAGCAAGTTCCAAGTAAGTATGGCAACTCCAGTTGTGTTTGATATAGCAGAGAGGAAGAGATTTGTATTCAAGAGGCATCCATTCAAATCCATACTGGATGATGTGGAAGGGGATTTCTCCAAAACCCCGCTAGGTGTTGTTCATGTCGAAGATATTTGTGCGTATATTTACTGTAAGAAGGAAACAGTAGGAGATGTTAACATAGCCACTCATATGGGATCAATGATGAAACCTGATTACACATTCAAGGATGAGTTCGCGCACTTGACAAATAACCCTATTTTTGAATACTCGAATGTGCATGAGTTTGATGAGCTAGACTGGGTGAATATTTTGTTAAACAGAATACATGATGATCTTTATTGGATTTGTGAGGTCCCTATGCACATCACTACAAACCTAATCCATGAATTAACCAGACTTCCCAAGACTAGACCAGGTTTTCCTATTGGTAAAGATGTCAAGAAACAAATTGAGCAAGTTTGCCTATCTAGGAGTGACAAGTGCAGAATGATAGTTGACCCTATCAAAGAAGATGACATAAAACTCTTAACAATGATACTTGGGTATAAGTTTCAGAAAGCAAGCAAGTTGAACAGTGTCTCTGTAGCAATAGTCCTAATAGCTATCAGAATGGTGAAGGACAACACTCAATACAACTTATGTGAAATCTTGCATAGTCAATTGATTGACAACATTCAAATTATCAAGCATGATAGGAGAAAGACATTCAGGTTTGGATATCCAATCATCTACTTATATTTCCATATAGTTGGAAAGGTTGTAAACCTTTACCTAGACAGGAGCAAACCCACAATGTCTCAGATTTCTCTTAAGGTCTCTTTAGAAAGCAGTGCAAGCGATGCCATGGATATGGATATAAAGACATTCAGGATAAAAATGGAGAATAGGTTCAGACTATCTGAGAAGATAGTTTACAAATACAAGGATACCATATGTTTCATGGTAGAAATAGATTGCACATGCATGGAGGCAGTTGAACCTAGAACCAAATGAATTCATCCTCTTGGTTACGAAGTGGAAGATCATGTGTTAGAAGGATATGCGCAAGTTCTATTGTCAACGCCCAAAGATCCTAAAGAACCTAGGTGGGGCACTTACAGAGAGAAGACCAATGAAGTGGATATTATCTTACACAGTGTTGATAATAAAAGGAAAGCATCCAGAATTACATCTAACAGACTGAAAGTTCATGGAGTCAATTAAGAAGATCTTGACAAAGCCAGAGATGCCAAGATAGCAAAAGAACTTGAGAAATTTGAACAGATCTAGAAGAAGAAAAAAGTAGAGAGCACCTCTGCACCCTCTACCACCATTGACTTAGATTCATCTCCACTGTCTACACCAAGAAAGAAGACTAGAGGAAGAAAATAAGCACCCACAAATCACCCATCCTCAAGGAACACTCGGAGCAGAGCAAAGAATACTCAAGCTCCTCCTGAGGAAGGATTTAGACCTAGTCTAAATGTGTTGAGGAACAGGATTGTAAATGAAGGGAGATTAGATACACTTTCTAAAGTCTATGACAAATATCAAGAAATTGATAAGACTGAGATACACTCTATGATCATATCTCATATGATCAAGTTCAAGAAGACAGTTCTTGAACTCAAGACAGTGATACCAGATCAGTTATGGAACTTGTTGGAAATCATGAAAAGACATGCAATTGAGAAAGACATGAGGATAAGAGAAGAAACATTGGATACTCTTCTTCCTGTATGCTCGCATGATGAGAAGGCTATATTATTAGATCTAGTGAAGCCTCATCTCCGAAATAAGACAAGGACCTTACAGATTATAAACAAAGAATATGAGCAAATAGGTAAGGAGACTGAAAAGGAATTTGCACAAGTGTTTATGGATAGACACATGTATCCACCAACAGCGCCTACATCAAAATTTACTCCAGCTCCTCCCAAATAGGTTAAAAAACCAGTGGTTCAGATTGCGCCTATGATAGGTACACAGACTTTAGCACCCAGAGTGACAATAACTTCTGATATAGATAAAGACTTAGAAGACACTATAGTAGTTGACAATGTCAAGATATCCAAGACTGCATCTGAAAAAGATATGGACAAAGTTGATAAGGCATTTGTAAGCACTAAAGAAATGTGCACTAATGATACCTCTACACAACAAGATGAAGTTCCCATCAATGATCAAATTGACATAAATGAAGATACTCAAGGTGACAAGACACCAATAAAAGAGAAATCAATAAAGTTTGAATGCATGGATACAAGTCAGAATACTATATTCTCACCATCCACTCAACCATCTACCTTATTGTTGTCAAGGTTAACTCCTGATTCAGAAAGTTTGGATGCATGGGGAGAAGAAGACCTAATTAAGATCAGATTCTTGCTATGGAAAAGGCAAAAGAGAAACAAGTGATGAGAAATCCTTGCTTTTTGGAAACAGTAAACATATTGAATGATATAGTGCCTGCTGATCAGAAAGTAGCTAAAGTCCAATTAGTTGAAGATGTGGACAACATTTTGTCAAACTTCAAATCTCACTTTATAAGCTTAGTAGACTCTGCTACTAAGATTGCAGAAGATGAATACAAGAAGGAGAGACTGAATGATTTGGTAAAGAAATTTACCTTAGATTTGAACTCCTTAAAAATTGGGCAATCCATACTAAAAGAGTTGGCAGCTAAAGGCAAGAGAATCATATCAAACTGCATGGACAGAGTGAAGCTCACCTCTGAGCACACCAAAAAGGTAGAAGAGGTAGAGTTAATGGTGGATAGCGTCAGAAAATTAGTTGAATCATCCACGCAAGACATGAACATATGCAATAATGTCTCTCAAGGATAGTTGGATGAAATTGAGAAGGCAAAAATAGAAATCAGCAAGATAAGAATAAGACAAACCCAGTTGAGAAATGCACTTGCGCCATATCTAGCAGTCCTTAATGAGAACATTAAACAGATTGATCACACCATGGTGACATATTATCAAGGTCCTTGCATGGATTTAATAAAATGGAGAAACTGACATATGCCCTATGCGCGCATCTTCAGACAGTTGATGCTATGAAAGTATTTTGGTAGAAAGAGATTCAATCTCTTCAAATTGTATACCCTGAAGTTTACATGGAGTAAGTATGCAGAAGACTTACTAGTTTTTGTACACCTTTGTCATTAATGTTAAAGGGAGACTAATATAGAATATGTATATGCGAAAAAGTATATGTATATATCAATAAGTTATGATATACAAGTCACATTTTGTGTTAAGTCATTTTGAATAACTTGGCCACATTCCTTTGTTGCCATAAATGAAAAAGGGGGATATTGTTGGCAAGTTGACTTCCTGAGGATTCATGACTCATTTTGTGTTTTCATCATGGCAACAAAGTCATGATTAGTTTCTTTCTTGAAAGACAAAATGACTAAGTATGGAAATCATGGCAGACAGAGATACTCAACGATCAACACATTAGCGCATGTGTTAGAGATAAATTTAACTTATGTGCATTCAAGTATAAGTTGTATGACATGTGTACATGCTATATCTAGACATGCATAGTATAAAATAATAGTACGGTAAAGTTACAGGAAGATTAGTAGACCAGCAGTCCAGAAGACAGAGCATGGAAGCCGATTACTGTTTTGACCAGCGTGAATTATTTTGTAATGTAATGGCTAAGCGCCTTTTGTTATATATTTGTAATGATTTAATTATCATTTTAGTAAACACGCTTGAGCTTACTTGTTCAGAAGCATTGTATATTTTATTTTAGGGCTGACTAGTGTTTTGTTTTGGGTCGCGCCTATTCGGATATGAACATATAAGTATGTAATGTAAAGTAATGTTACAAGTGTCGATTATTATGCAAGAGGAAGATACATAGGGACAGTATAATGAAGTCATTATATGATATAGCTCTTTAAGAGAGTAAGAGCATTCACTTAGATATGGAATTGATCAGACAACAGTGTCATCACAGCAGTTCATTTTGATATAGTGCATATCATCTTTCAAAAGGTTGTAGCCTTCATCTTATTGGGCAGTGAGCCATATACCTTTAACAAGGTTTTATAAAAGACTCCTAATAGGGTTAGACCTTTAACCAGGTCATTGTACTCATATTGTAAAGACTGCTTCTAACAGGGAAAAGGAAATCTCACAAGTTCATTATGTAGACGTCCAAAATCATCCTTATATTAATTTAATTAATATTCCCATAACATTATAGTTAATTTTAATTAATTATATTTGTTATATTCTTCTATCTATTTAATTAAATTTATTTAATTAANTATGATTCATTCTCCTAAGTATTTAAATTTAATTTAAATACTATCCCTTTTATTGTATTAAATCTTATTTAATACATTATCCCTCATTAATCCCCTTTTAAATAAATTTTTAATTTATTTATTCCTTCACAT
>MU227148.1:392818-408323 GCA_018584345.1 Thuja plicata | reverse complement strand
ATGGGTTCATGTGAACCACTACTCATGAATTATGGGTCAATGAGTTTGACTCAAAAACTACACAGTTGAATCCTGATAGCAATATCACAATTTGACTTGCTGTGGAAAAATATCTCCTACTTATCAAATGACACAACCTTTTATGCCATAACCAAACATCATTATATTGTGCAAACAAGCATGTCTCATCAGCTAAATCCAGATAAAAGAAGTTATGTTTTGTTTTCTCACCACTTCCAACTAGTTCTCTAGTGGCATCATAGATCTTTGCCTTTTTGTGATGGAATTCAACTCTATAACCAGAAGTATTCAGCTGTGCAACACTAAATAAATTATAGTTAAGATCATCAACCCAATATACATTGTCACATATGATCTTGCCAGTCAAGTTAATTGATCCTTTCCCTTTAACAAATCATGGTGCATCATTACCAAATTTAACATAACTGCCATTACACTGATCTAGGGTCTCAAATTTATCTCTATCACCAGTCATGTGATGTGAATAACTACTATCAATAATCCAATGGTCACCTTTACTCATACAAAAAAATAATGTAGTTTTCTCATCATCTCTAGAATCATCTTTCATAGCAACATACACAACCTCGATATCATTTTCATCAGATTTGTTAGAATCATTATCAGAAGCTTCTTCAACTATATAGAAAGATTTCTTACCTTTGTCTTTGTAATCCTTATAGATTTTAAAGTCTCAGTCATTCTTTCTATATTTTTACTTGTTGTCTCTTCTTTCATCTTTGTCATTCTTATCAGGACATCTAGCAGCAATATGACCAACTTTTTTACATGAAAAACAAATGATAGTAAGTTTACCTTTGAATTTTCCTTTTTCTCTAGATAGTCTTCTTTCCATAAGTGCTTCAAGTTCTTCCAGATCATCATCAGTAGTGTCACTGTCACTATTCACACATTTCTTTCCTTTCTTTGATTTGTTAAGGACAACTTCCCGATCTGAATGAAGATTCAATAGCTCGTGGAGTGTAGTTGTCAAAATTTGACATTTCAAATGCAGTAAGTCTGCCTACCAGACCTTCCAAAGTCAAATTATTATTAGGAGTACATCTCAACTCTTTAATTGTAGAGACTCTAATAGCATATATAGGAAGAATAATCCTTAGTACCTTTCTCATAATGGTTTTATCATCAATGGTTCCCTTATCTCCTCTAATAGCATTTACAATTTCCTTTATCCTACCATAATATTGAACTATATTTTCTCCTTCTTGCATTTTCATTTCATAAAACTTACCTCTTAATCTTTCAGATTTGGTTCTTAGTACATTTTTATCACCTCCATAGATGGTTACAAGGACATCCCACATTTTATTTGTAGTTGTATAATTCTTTGTCTTAAAACTCATGATAGTTCAGAGATGATGCAATATCCAACATTGCTTGATTGTGTTCCTACTTTTCTCTTAACTATGTAGCTGTGACAGGTGTAGTGGGGGATACATAATCATGTTCAACATAGTGATTAGAAAAATCACTAATACCAACCAGATACAATTTCATCAAACTCTGCCATGCAAGGAAATTAGCTTTGTTCAAGTTTGGTAGCTCCTTTTTATACATCTTGATCTTTTGGTCCAAGTACCTTCAAACTGTTTTCAAGAGACCAAAGCTCTGATACCAATTGTTAGAATGAATTTAGAATAACTGAGAGGGGGGGTGAATCAGTTATCCTCAACTCTAGATGTGCCCATTTAAACTTTATACCAGTTTGAACAACTTGTATCTTCTCAGCAGTGATAGCATAAGTCAACAACATAAATATGCAGTTTACTGTTCAAATATAATCAGCTTCGAAAAACTTAACAGTAAAACACAACATAAACATTCACACAAGTTGACACCAGTATTTAACGTAGAAACCCAATATGGGAAAAACAACCAATAACATGCTATCAAGTTTTCACTCTTCTGAAGTGAGCCCTGTTAGGAGCCAACCCTTTTAAAGGTTACAAAACACATTACTAAATGTGACCTGGTTAAAGGATTTAATCATCCTATCAGGAGTGGCCTTGTTAGAGGACTTAGGACATTCCACCTAAATTTCACCTTGCTCAAAGGATTTATACAATGACTGGTAGGTCAACCTAGTTAAAGGATTTTGACTGATACAATGGTTAGAAAGTAATCAGTAAGTATGATCTGATACATACAACTTACTTTGGAAATCCAGATCCAATTCAGCTTTAATGCTAATTCACTAAGTGGCCTCCATTCTCATTTGAATCTTCAGATCTACTTGGAAATCCATCAAGAAATAACTTATGCAACTCTCTGCTTCTCTCCTCATCCTTTTCACTTAGATCATTCCAATTAGTCTATTAACTATGCAATCCTATTGCATACTCATCATACACACTTCATGAATAACACCTTAAGGTTATCAGATACCTCTTCATCTAGGTCATCACTGTTTTCCTCAGCAATTTACTGGTGCTCGGTCGACACTAGAAATTATGCTCGACATACACTGTTGCTTGGTCAACACAAACTTGCTTGACATAAACTATTCTCAGTAAACTATCATCAAAAGATAAACAACACATTACTTTTCCAATGTGCCAACTGATCAAGTACACTTGTGATTTGCCATAACTCAACCATTTCACTTGGTCATCTTCTTCATCAATCAATAGATATGGTACTCAAATAGATAGAAATAGTCTCACCAATTAAGGTTTGACATCAATGAAAAAATAACAATTGTTTCTATTGTAGCTTTCCAACAATCTTTCCAACACTAAGAACTTAGGAGGGTTAACCTATTGATTCTCTCTTGAAGGAATCACTAAACTGAATTGTATACTCTATGAATACAATTACTTGCAAATATGTGTTTTCTTATGAGTGAATTGTAATTTATTGATTCATCTTAAATATTGGATTATGAATAATTACTTTCAAAACCATAAACCAGTGCCTAATCTTATGGGCAAGAGAGTTAATCTCAAATGAAAATCCATAATTAGGTGATTAATGAAAATACATACAACCTAGATAGAATGCCTTACAAACTATCCAATCATTCCTACAACTTTGTTATAAGATCTTAATATTAATATTCATCTTCCTGGGATCATCTGGAATAATTAATCCTTCCTTGAAGGACCTCACAAATGACTACACAACTACCTTGTAATTAATATATTTAAATGCCTTACAATTAAACATATAAAAGATTGAAAAAAGATAAAAGAGACAACACAAGATGTAAAATAGAGATTTCAATGTATTTTATTAATGTCTAACTTCTTCAAAATACATGAACAATAGACCAAAAGTACAGAGGCTCAAACAAAATTTTAGTAGTTTTCCTTGTAATTATTCATTCATTTGTCAAAACATTAAAATATGCTCTATATATAGGATAAAACCATCTTGGAATCCTTAAGGAGTAAGGATGAAACAAGCTTTGGATGGTTTAAGATCTAACCCTCAAAACATAGGAAATGACAAAAGACAAGAAGATACCAAGTGGTGGATGGACAAAAATGAAGAATGAAATGTGATTTATTTCTTGTCTTCTTGCGATTACTGACACCTTTGTCTGAATGTGTTCATGATAGCCTCTAATATTTGTAGAAAGACCTAGCGACCACCATTAATGACTAATTTACAGTAGTCTTCAAGATGACTAACCTTCCTGTGCTCAAAGAGCAGGTGCCAGGTGTTCTTCTACTCTTCATCAATAATATCAAGGTCAATAGTGGAAGGCTTTTTATTCTTGGGATTTGTTAATACATCCCATGCTATGACATCATATTCTACTAGCTAATCAAAGCTCTAAATTTTCTCCAGTTGTGTCTTATGCCTTTCCCACCTAGCATTTGTAATGCTCTTGACATCTGTTATGAATTTGTTGAAATTTGATTCTACCTTAAAAGCCTCATCTAAGATCTTATTATACCTTTCCATGTCCAATTCTCCATTGTAAGAAACATATACCTCTTTATTAGGTAATACAGTGTCAAATTTTATGCTACGTACTCCTAGTGACTTGATCTGCTTATCCTCTAACTTGATTGATGGCACAAATCTATTGTAGTCAGGCCCAAACATATTAATTCTTGCCTCAATTTGATTTTCCTTTCCTTTAAAAAATGAAAAGGTCACCCCAATTTGTTCTATCTCTTCTCCAACCTGGGTTACTATCTCTGGTAGATCTAGTCTCAATGGTTGCAATGATGCTAACCTCTCAAATAACCCAGTTCTAACTGACCATGTTGCATAGTAGGGGTTCAAAATTGATACAAAATTATTAAATTCAACTTGTAGGCCTGGAAATTTACCATAAGCACCATAAAATATATCAACTTTATCTTTCAATATATCTATTCTATGTTGCAAAATTTGCATTAATGCTCCTAAAACAAAATCATAATGCTCTTTAATCCCCTGCTCTATTTCTGTTGTAGCATACTCTGCTTCCTCAGTTTGAATCTCAGCATATGTTCCTTCTTTATGTTCAACATGGGCAACCTCAGGCTTGTCTTCTAATTTTTGAGCTAGGTCTTCAATTATCTTTTCCATTGCACTAATTTTCATCAGACCTAATACTCTATCTTTGGCAATCAAGATTATTTCATCAAATAGTTTTTGATATCTTTTAGACATCTGTTATGCCTTTGCCTCATTCAAGTGAGCAAAATGGGTCAATACCTAAGAGATTTCTAGGTATCCTATATTGTTTAAAGACCATATTATCTTGTCTCCCTCCATCTTCTCTTGAACATTTATCAACAATGGCTTTTGATTTGTAGGAGCAAGAGACCACATTGCAAGGGCTTGAGATTTAGAATCATATCCACACCCTTTTATCATTTCTCCTATTTGGGTCTCTATATAAATATGGACATAAGATTTCCTTCTGATCTATTCTATTGTAAAGGTCAAAGCCAAGTCCCATCCTTCTACTAGGAGCATCCCACTAGACTTCATAGGTTTCCTAGCTTCATCAGGAGTCAAAATTTATGACTCTAGATCATATTCTTGGAGGGCTTGTAATGCTTCACTTGTAATTTCCTCTCCTCCTTGTGACTTCAATTGTGTGTCAACTTGCTCTTGCTTTTCCCACATAAGGAATTCTTTAAGCACCTTAGTCTTGATGAACTCATCATCTTTAAGGAACTCCTCTTATTGTAGTTCCCTTTCATATTGATACAAAACAAGGGGAATTTCTACATTATCATCAGTGTCTTCTCTCTTTTTCTTACCCACTCTTATCAACTTCCTTATTTTATGATCATATGCACTAGTCCCTGTGAATAGGAAACCAATTCTATCTTCTTTCTTTTTTTTTTCTTCTTGTGGGTCTTTGCAACATAGGTTTCCCTTGCTTCTATTATTTTCTTCTTCTGTGTGGGCTCTACATCCACCTCAGCCTCATGTGCTTCTTTCAAATCAATAATGTTTTCCTCATTATGAGGTGGCTGATCAAGGGGTGGTGGACTATGGATAGAATAGCTACTGCTATACTCTGATGATGATTATTTATTGGGACCTCTATCCTTATCATCAATTTGATCTTCAAATTGATTACTGAGAAAGCTATGGTTCTTAATCATTTTCTATAATCTCTGCAAATAAAGAATGCCTTCAAAAATCCACCAATTTGGACCCCTTTCCTCTTTACTTGCTGCTCCAAATCCATTACATCATGATACTTTAATAATCTTGATGCAATCACATCCTCTTCAAGGATGTTTCTAATTAAATATTCTTCTTCACAGGGATGATGCCTCTCAGTGATAGGGATGGTAGGTGTCAAGAGCTTCTTGTCACTTTCAATAAATACTTCTATGTCAATACCTATACATGGAAACATTCATCCTATAGTGCCTTAACCATCCATTGACAGGGTCATAAGCCCTCTTTCCAATTGTAAAATATGAGGCAATAAACTACCTAGGTTTGAAGGTTCCCTTCCTATGAGAGGCTAGGTGCTCTCTATCTATTAACATAAGCTTCCATAAAAACTCCATTATTGCAATTCTTGGTGGCACACTATACGGAAAGATATTGGGTGGTTACAAATAGCCATATACTCTGATTAGTTTAAAATTCTAGTGACAATATAATTCACCCCAATTATGATCATGATTCCATTTGTCAGCAAATTGACAAGGTCTTAGTAATTGTAGCACCTTCACTAGAAGTCTTGTCATATCTACTCCTAAATTGCTCAACAATGGGTAGACTGCCCAATTCTCAAAAGCACAAAACTCTTTCTCCTTGGAGGTATAATTCCATACCCTCAACCATAATTTCACAGGGTTCTGTTGTCCATGATAAAATCTTCTAAGTTGTAGATTTGATTTGTCCAAAATATTAAAATTGTAAAACATGATGAGGTGCATCAGCAATGAGTACTGTACAAACTTAGGGCTTCCTACCTTGTTCTGAATATCAAGGAATCCTTGATGCATCTTGTCGATTAAAAACTGTATGTAATCATAGTTAGTTCTTACATAGAGGCTATGCAATTATAGGATTATCATCAAAATGTATGATGATACCCTTTCTCTACCACTATTTATACCCAAAACTCTGCATAGGGCATAATATATATACTTCATATAGAAAGCTACATCCTTGTAGAAGTATGGTGATGAATCACTTGGAATAGGGGCAATGTAGTTCCTAATTCCCCTTGGTGTGTGAGCTTGGATCAATTTAGACACAATACCAAGCTCTCTAGTATATCTGGTAGCTAGGGCTTTCAAGTTAATCTCCATGGAACAGGGGTTATAGATGTCAAAAGCTTTCATGAATGAAGCTTAGTCTATGGTTACACAAACAGTGCCATCATCCTTCTTGATAGTCTTTGAAAAAGTATCATACCTACTAGCAGTTTCTAGGATCAAGTCCACATCAATGAATACATCAGGAACAACTAATTTGGCTAATCCACTGGTCCAGGGGTTTGAAATGGCCATAGGGCCATCACTATTTTTTATAGAAATAACTAAATAAATGATAACTAGAACAATCTGGTCTCTTGGTATCTCTAATGTATGTATAATTATCTCCTAAATACTCATCATTTACCATATTTCCATCATTAGAGCCTAGGAGGATTTCAATAAACTCTTCCGAATAGTTTCATTTTCCTTTAAGATCCTCATCATCATCACTTTTCCCGCTGGTGGAGGAGACACTCACTTCTCTTCTCATATCTTGTGATGTAACTTGTCACTGTTCCACTTCTTTTTTTAACCGATATTGAATGAAATATTCTCCTAAACCCTTACTTTTCACTGTGGATTACTTCAAACCTTCAACACTGAAAATCACACACTGGATTCTGGACTGAAATCTTCTCTATTCACTATGTAGACCTTGATTACTCTGTTCTTACTAAAAATACAAAGCACTGATGCAAATTCTGAGCTCTACATTCTTAAAAACTCATAAGATAAAATGATAGCAGTAATGCCTATTAATGCACCAATCTCCTTCATGAACTTGCAATTTAGTATTTTCTATCTTTACTTCTGTGTGCTGTGAAATCAATTCTAGCTCCTAGCCGTGACATTTCAAACTAATAGATGATCAATTCAAATGATGACTTTTCATATAAAACCTTATTAAATTTGAAAAGAGATCAATATTTGATTCTATTGGCTCCTTGAGAACAACTCAACAATCTTTTAAAACATGCTATCATAACTCCTTCATTCTCATTGATTGTCAAATGTTAACATGGAGTAGAGAAAATCTCATACATTACCTTGATCTCACCATGGTTTCTCTTAGCGACAATGTGACTGAGTGATCTCATTGTCATGAAGAGTTATCCTTAACTGTAGTTTTCTATTGAGACTTAACGACAACCACCCGATCATCTCTCAGATCAATAGCTACCTCTTAATCATTGTATGAGATCACTTAACTCTTATTCTCTTCAAGACTACATGACTATAACATTAATAACTCATTTTACACCTCAATTTTCCATTTAGAGACTACGCAACTGTGTTATCTCCTTGTCGCTTTAAGATTTCCTTTACTCTGAGTTTCTATCAAGATTACGCGACTATCACATGATCATCTTTTAATCAGACGGCCCGCGCACAATCTCGTTTACTTTATGTACTTTCATTTTCTCATCTGAGACTTCATGACCACCACATGATTATACTTTTGATCGAAAACTATTGCTAAATCTCAGATCTTTTAACTTAATCCACATTTCTCTTCGCAATAACACAACTGCATGAAAATTCAAACTTAACCTTAACTCAACTTTGCAACTATGATCACCTTTCGAGACCACGCGATTGAGTAAAATCGAAGTCGCCAAAGAAATTATTTAACTTTGATTTTCTTAAGAGATTCTCCACCAACCACAAGATAAAAATCTGCATCTACGACTCGCGTGAAATCTCACAAGAACTGAAGGCATATTTATTTTTAAAAGAGACAACCCGACTTAGAGGAAATTGTCAAGTATCGATAAGAAAAGGAATATTCTCAAATTACAATGAGACTACGTGACTTAAGTGAATAATATGAAATATGACTTAATTGGTTGGGTTTCTTTGAAAAAGCAACAACAAAATAGAATAGTTTTCAATGAACTAGGGTTTTTCTTGAATATGCATGGAAATATGACCTAGGTCTTAGGTTTTTGCACTCTTTCTTCAGTTTTTCCTTTGAAGATGATTATTTGCAGAGGGATCTTGACAACTGTAGACAAGATTTTCAACTTTAGGCATGGATATGACTGAAAACTTCAAACAATTTCTTGCAGACTACAAAACTAGAAATACAACCAACAAAGAACACTACTAATAAGTTGAAAATGAATAATATGGTGACATTATTTTTAAAAACATACATTAAAAAATTGAAATGTGCAAAAAGTTGTTATAGATATTCATATTTAACACAAAGGAGGTAGCAAGGACACGAAACAAAACCATACTAGGTTTCAATCCCATAAAAGATATAAATCTTAATATATCAAAAGAAAAAAAAATATTTACTCCAAGACTGACCATTATAAAAGAGATTGTAAATAGAAAAAAAAAAAAGAGATTATGTTGATGATTTTAATGAATCCTGCCCAAATTATTGCAATTCTCAAATTGTCGTTATGGTTAACTTGGCCATTCACGTGGAAGGTTTCTTTAGATACAATGTTTCCAACAATACATTCATTAATCTTATGAAGAGGTGATTTTTAAACATTTTTCAAGACTAATATATTTTGAATGCTTTTTAATTCCATTTTTTAGATAGGTAAAATTAAAAGGTAATTGGTTTCATATGTAAAAGATTTAAATTCCACTAATAACCTGATTAATGTGCAAATAGTGTAAATAATAAAATGTTTTGAAATATAAAAAAGACCTTCAATCGTCAAATAAATTGATTATTAATGAAATGTAAGTGTTTTCCATCAATTTTTCTTCTTAGTACTGTAATACATTAGCAATGTGACCATCACCATAGATTACACAAGAATAAAATTTAATGAAAGAAATACTCAAGTTCGTTAGTAGAACAATAGGAGTTAGGTTGTTTGACCTGTATATCATTTTTAGTTTACATATGAGCCTTAATGACATAACCCCTTACATATCACTTGATTAATTTTTTACAGCACTTAGGACCTAGAATATGGCTTGTGCAATTGGTACATGATGGTAATATTTCCACAACTTGAAATAGATAAAAGTTTCCCTTGTTGTAGTTGATATCTGCATCAATATATGCACTAGTACAATCTATCTAGAGACTTCATCCTATCACACCTCCAACTACTTCACTACCATTCTAGACGATTCCAATATTTCTTCACCTTTGTTTTTGGATTATCAAAATTTGTATATCACATTATTTATAGAGGTGAATGTAATGCGTTTGGGTAAGAAATAAAAGGTTAATGTTGTGTTGTACCATAGCACATTAGTTTCCCTTGTTTTATCTTGGTCTCCCCTGTTTTCTATATTGCCCCTGCCCACTTCACAGTGGTATCAGAGGGCCAAGTTGAAGGCCCAAACCATTTGAGATTTTTGAGCACAAATTCTATCAGCTGTAAAAAGTTCTCTAGATTGCTTTTCAAGGAGTCTAGGCATCCATTATGCTGCTAGTGTTTGAAGAAAATTAACTAAAGGAGTGGTTGCAGCTAGAAGCCACATCAGATCAGTCAAGGATTTACAGATCAAAACAAAAGGAAGGTATCCTAGATTAGTTTTATGGCTTGTTAAAAGGTTTTAATAAGCTTTTATTTTGTCAAGAGTTTTTCTGAGCAAGGGTTTGAATATTGATTTGCTGTCAACATATATTTTATGCATAGTTTATGATTTACTCTAAAGAAAGTGTGTAAGTAAATTAATGTGAAGTGACAGGCAAAGGAGATCAAATTGTTTAGCTGCAAGGTTAATAAGTTATTCAAAAATCTGAGTGAAGGTATGGCTTCTAACATATCTTATGTGAAGCCCCAAATTCCATTTCTTATCGGTAAAAATTATGACATTTGGGCAATTAAAATGAAAACTTTATTTAAAAGTCTCAAGGGCTAAAAAATATTGCTGAGAAAGGTTTTGTAGAACCAGATGATGAATCTAGTCTAAATGATAATCAGGAAAAGAAATTACAGAAAAATAGAGAAAGTGATGGGAAAGCCTTGATGTTCATACAAATAGGTATGGAAGAATTAATTTTTCAAAGAACTAGAAATGTAAGATCAAGTAAAAATATTGGGAAATTTTAGAAAACACATATCAAGGTACATCTAAGGTTAAGATAGCTAAATTACAAGCACTTAGAAGAATTTTTGAAAATTTACAAATGAAAGTATCACAATCAATAGATCATTTTTTCAGCTAATATTATTGTTAAGGCCTTGAAATATCACCCTAACTCAGGCATTAGGGCATACTAATATCTCATGATAATCATGGAAACCTTCCTGATTTGTGGGTGGACTCTGATTAAGAAGGAATATTTGGATTCGAGGCCGTTTCCTATTGGATTTGGAATATCACCTATGGTTGATCTGTGCTTCAGGAAAAGGGAAAAGATAACTAAAAATTGAATAAATAAACTAGAAGGTGATACACCAAAACTAGATTCAAACTTATCAGAATTTCAAAATAGCATCTACAAGATCACACTACTAAGATCTGCAGCAATATTCCCTAATCAACTTATAGTTTGACCTAAAACTCACTATTAGGGTTTGTACCATAAACAGTGAAAATCTGCCAACAAACATATAGTTTCTACAAAAGGTTAAACTTGACAACCTAGAATAGGAATTGAACCAATTCTATAATCTATGTTGTAAAACACATTACACTTAAATGCAAAAATGTTGAAAAGGATTGATAACAAAACTCTAAAAATATGTGAATAATGGGAACTTGCTTTATTCTCTTAAAAATATGCAAATGGTTACATGCAATGGTACAAAATATGCCAAGGAATATGTTACACTCACTTGAACACAATCTGCATAAAAACTGAATTGATGGCTACAAAATGTATGCAAAAGGCACAAAGGAACAAGTATGTTCACTAAGCCACCTTCTCCCTAAATTTTGAACCCCTAAAACTGAGAAGGAAGCTCAGATGTATACCTCTTCAAGGCTAATTTTGCAAATCCAATGCCCTCCACAAACCCCTCCAAATTAGAAAAACCCTAATTGTAAGGCATAATACATGCCTTAATCCTAGCACCAAATGTTGGTATTCAATATAAACATATTTTCAAATACATTACCAATATGTAAACACTATAACAAAATCTAACCACCAATGACCCCATAACATATGAAAACCCTAACCCCATCACATGTTACCCAAAAACATGCCTTAAGTCTAGTGCATAACCCCAAGGTCAACATGACCAATAACGAGACATAACAACGCTTTTGAAAGAGAGAAAATATCTTCTTCGTGGCATAATATGGGTGGGAATTACACAAATGTCATGCCACTTGGGAAAGACAACCCAGAGGATATTACTACTAATTACTATAGTCCTTAATGCATTAACTCCTTCATGTACTTGATGGACTCCAAAAATTTATTGGTTTTGCATTTGTCTTGGTTTTGGTCATTCAATCACTTGTATTTGGTAGAATCATGAGGGTTTGAAAACCTAAATGTGGCACCACTTGTTGTGGATATGGCATTCATTACTGGAACTCTATTGCTCCTTTGTGCTCAAGTTGTCAAACTAGAAGTCACCACTATTATCTGGGATTTTGGTTGTTTTCTTGGGCTCAAAATCGGTTACACAACCGAGATGTACGTGTTTGAAAGATTGTTGGAAAGATAAAATGGAAACAATTGTTGTTTTGTCATTGATGTCAAACCTTAACTGGTGAGACTATTTCTATCTGTTTGAGTACCATATCTATTGATTGGTAAAGAAGATTTAACAAGAAGACCAAGTGGAATGGTTGAGTTATGGGAAATCACAAGGGTACTTGATCAGTTGGCACATTGGCAAAGTAATGTGTTGTTTATCTTTTGATGATAGTTTACTATGAATAGTTTATGCTGAGTGAAGTCACTGATGACTGAGCGCAAGTAAATTACCAAGGAAACCAGTGATTACCGAGTGGAAGAACACTATGTTGGCCGAGTAGCAATATTTTGGTAATTGTTGAGATTTGAGATCTCTGGCTGACATAATTGATTTAATTGGGATATGTAAAGTTAATTAAGGATAAGCATGATTGATCCACACTATTTAAATACATGGGTAACCATAATTAATGCATGAATCAAAGATTTAATTAGTGATTTCTTTGGAGAAATAAATTAAATGTAAAGATGGAAAGATCTGTTGGATTTGACCTAACCTAAGATCTATGATCTTGATTAAGTGGCAAAAGGATTTATCTGACCTAGATGAAGAGGTATATGATAACCTCAAGGGGTTATTCATGAAGTTTAAGAAGTTTATTCAAGAGGATTGCATAGTTAATTGACTAATTGGCATGATCTAGCAGAGAAGGCTGAACAGAGAAGTAGAGAGCTATGAGAGTGATTGCTTGATGAATTTTCAAGTAGATTTGAAGATTGAAATTAGAATGGAGGCCACTCAGTGAATTATCATTAGAGATGAATTGGATCTAGATTTGCAAATTAAGTTGTATGTATCAGATCACACCTACTGATTACTTTATAACCATTGTATCAGTCAAAATCCTTTAACCAGATTGACCTAATAGTCATTGTATACATCCTTTGAGAAAGATGACATTCAGGTGGAATTTTATAAGTCCTCTAACAAGGTGACTCCTGATAGGGTGATTAAATCCTTTAACCAGGTCACATTTAGCAATGTGTTTTGTAACCTTTAACAGGGTTGGCTCCTAATAGAGCTAAGTTTAGAAGAGTGAAACATTGATAGCATGTTATTAGTGGTTTTTACCAAATTGGGTTTCCACGTTAAATACTTGTGTCCACTTGTGTGAATGTTTATGTTGTGTTTTACTGTTAAGTTTCTACAAGCTGATTACATTTGAATAGTAAAACAACATATGTATGTTGTTGATTTATGCTATTGCTGCCGAGCAGATTTGAGTTGTTTAGAGTGGTATAAAGTTTAATTTGGTAGATATAGACCTAAGGATAACTAATTCACCCCCCCCCTCTCAGTTATTCTAAATTCATTCTAACATTTGGTATCAGAGCTTTGGTCTCTTGAAAATAGTTTGTAGGTACTTGGAGCAAAAGATCAAGATGTATAAAAGGGAGGTACCGAAGTTGAACAAAGATAACTTCCCTGCATGGCAAAGTTTGATGAAATTGCATCTAGCTAGTATTGGTGATTCTGTTAAGCACTATGTTGAACATGATTATTTAGCCCCCACTACAACTACCACACCTGCACAGTGTAGAGAAAAGTTGGAACACAATCAAGCAATGTTGGAGATTGCATCATCTTTGAATTATCATGAGTTTGAAGACGTAAAGAATTGTACAACTACAAAGAAAATGTGGGATGTCCTTGCAACCATCTATGAAGGTGATATAAATGTACTAAGTGCCAAATCTAAAATTTTAAGAGGTAAGTTTGATGAAATGAAAATGTAAGAAGGAGAAAATATAGTTCAATATTATCGCAGGATAAAGGAAGTTGTAAATGCTATTAGAGGAGCTAAGGGAACCATTGATGATAACACCATTATGAGAAAGGTACTAAGAAATATTCTTCTTGTATATGTTATTAGAGTCTCTACAATTCAAGAGTTAAGATATACTCCTAATAATAATTTGACTTTGGAAGGTCTAGTAGGTAGATTTATTGCATTTGAGATGTCAAATTTTGATAACTAAACTCCACAAGCTATTGAATTTGCATTCAAATCCCAGTTGGTCCTCAACAAATTGAAAGGAAAGAAATGTGGGAACAGTGATAGCAAAACTACAAATGATGATCTGGAAGAACTTGAAGCACTCATGGAAAAAAGACTATCTAGAAGAAAAAGAAAATTCAAAGGTAAACTTCCTATCATTTGTTTTTCATGTAACAAAGTTGGTCATATTGCTGCAAGATGTCCTGATAAGAGTAATAAATATGAAAGAAGGGACAACAAGTACAAAGACAAAAAGGATGATCAAGACTTCATAAAGTATAAAGATTACAAAGACAAAGGTAAGAAATATTGTTATATAGCTGAAGAAGCTTCTGACAGCGAAACATACAATTCTGATAAACATGATAAAGAAGTTGTGTATGTTGCTATGAAAGATGATTCTGATGATGATGAGAAAATTGCACTAATTTCTTATATGAGTAAAGGTGACCATTGGATTATTGACAATGGTTGTTCACATCACATGACTGGTGATAAAGATAATTTTGAAACCTTAGATCAGTGTAAAGTTGGTTATGTTAAATTTGGTAATGATGCACCATGTCTTGTTAAAGGGAAAGGATCAATTAACTTGACTGAAAAGATCATATATGATAATGTATATTGGGTTGATGATCTTAATTATAATTTATTGAGTGTTGCACAGTTGAATACTTCTGGTTACAGAGTTGAGTTCCATCACAAGAAGGCAAAGATCTATGATGCTGTATGAGTTAATTTTGGCCTTCTAAATCAACCACACACTTCAACATAGTCATTCTTCATCAAGAACAAACAAAACTGAACATGAGTTATTCAGCCTGCCTGTCTCCATGATTCGACCTGTTGCCTTCTATCTAGATGGAGTTTTGAAATTTGCTCTCAGGACGAGGGCCTCACAACTATGGACCATCTAAGAACGAAGGATTTTTAAACATGATAAATGATATGCAAATGCAAAGATTATGCTAGAAATTGAAATATGAATGATAAACTAAACATGAATTCTACATGATTTCAATGCAAGTTAATCTAGAAATTGAAACTATTCTATTTTGCAAATTGAAATTTAAGCTATATGAGATTATCAAAATGAGTTAACAATTCAGCATGATAACAATGCAATTCTAATTCAAGTTTTCAGG